>SZWC01008978.1:2062-46142 GCA_023375785.1 Penium margaritaceum | reverse complement strand
GAGGGGATGGAGCGGGAGCGCGCGATGGTGGAGAGCAATCACGGATACCGCCCCCCTTCTCCCTTGCCCCATTCCCCTGAACAATGACGCTGGTTCCCCTTCTCCCTGCTGCTCGAGAACTGGCCTGGTTGAGAGGACGTGCGACGGGACGATGGTGAGCGGGAAAGCGTTATGAGTCGACAGTTAGATCGCCCTTATCGTGCGTTTGCGAGTAGAACCGAATGTATTTGTCAGCCCTCGTTCGCAAAAGCAGTGCTCTGAATCAGTATAAACGACTGGCAAGAAAGAAACAAGTTTCTGGAACTCAAAACAGAAGTTGACCAGGGATGATCTCTCGACGACTTCTGGAAGTGTTTGTTTGTGATGTTTTCCCAACTCAAACCTCTGTCAGACATCGGTCTGTACGGCTGGAGTTTTAGCACGTCAGAAATCCGAAACGACACAATTTAGATAACCCCTGTGAGTGGCGCAAGGGTGTTCGATGTTCAAAATGCTCAAACTTGAATGCCCAAACGACGACGACGGCCAAACACGACGTTCAAACACCGGCTCTCTCGAGGGGAACGAAAGCCAGGACATCTAAGGCAGCCATAGACCCTCCCCGGTTGTAGCAAGCGGACTACAAATATCGTCCCATACAGACAAGGGTGGTAACACCAGTCAGTATTCATGTAGGGCACGAACCATAAGGATCAAGATGTCCTTGAAAAACATACCCTGTGTCTCTCTATATCCTTGATAATTAATTCAGGTTTCGGGATATTACAAATCATGAAATATTGGATTCGTGCTCCACTCCATGCCAAAAAATGCCACGACATGATTTGATCTACAAGGAGTGTCGCAAGGAAAAATCCATCACTTCACTTCTCCTCCAATCTTAGGATTTTTAAGTTTCCTGTGTTTATGACACACTTCCACGTGTGACACTCAGGGTTAAGATACATGTTCTACGTCTTTGCCCTATGAGAATAGTCTTTGTTTCATTGTGACTTATCCCAGCTACATAGGCTGAGGCAGCCAGTCACTCGGGCTCCTGGGACGTCTAGTGATAGTGCATACGTGTTGGGTTCCACGTTTCGTCACAAAACGGCCTAGCGCCATTACATATACATCTGAGACAAAGCTTCTGTCACCGCCTCGTTAAGTCGAATCCAACTCTCCGCTAGGCCTCAATGGGTGTTTGGAGAGTCGATCTCTCGATTGCAACAACAAAAATTTGACATTGCAACGAAGCACCATCCGATTGACGAAATACTACCAATGTGGAGCTCAAGCCACAAGCCGAACGTAACATGGGTCACACAAACGGAGAGCTCCGCGTCGAACAAACAATTGTTCTAAAAAATACCTCTCGGCTGTTACGGAGATGACTTACACGAGTCCCGACACTCCATTTTGTCATTGCATTCATGGCCCATTGCGCGCCGACTTCCGGATTTTTACGCCGCTCGGTCGACGCCATTTTGGCCAACTATCCCCCTCTGATGTTCCGTTCCATTGGTTCCCGACAACTTTGACCACCTCGATGTTTTCGAAGCCCCCCCCCAGTTTATCGGCGCAACCACTCACGGCGCAACATTGCACACATCCCTCGATCTGTGCACCGACGACCCAACATGTGCCTGAGAAGCTTCACTGCAGTTTCCTAGCAATGTTGCTGCTGATGTGGCGACACAGACCTGTCAGCTTAACGCACTAGCATGCAAGCGGGTGCGAGAACAGCAAGAGTCAGGCTAAGAGAGACAAGGCAAGTCTCAGAAGCTGCAGTTTAGTGAATGTGCAGAGAGAGATAACAAATGACAGGTCCACAGCATAAATAGCCGCCGCGGCTCACGGCGGGTGACGCACGCGGCGGTGCCTGTCAAACCTGAACCGGCCCAAAACCACTGTTTTGGCCATAACTCTGCGCACAGGCGTCCAAACGGAGCACCGTCTGATCCTACGGATGCACGACAAAAAGACAGACACAACGACTAGTCACACGCCTACGTCCGACAACAGCCAGAGAGTGTAAGAAAACAAACATGTAAATCAGCCTGGCAGGGCTGTCCACCGAGAAAATCCTGAAGACCTCCAAACGTAGTCCGTGGGCTGTGGGAGCCCTCTCGTACACTGGGTAGGCTGCCAGGCTGCCTCCAGCGGGTGGAGCAACACCTCAGGGAACTCTGTCTCCAGCTGGGTCCGCCTCAAGGATTTGCACGAGCATGGACACGGCCGAGTGGTCACAACCAACTGTACAACTGTGTATGACTGACAACATCACAACACTCCCCCATGACCCGATGGTACGCATGTCCATACACGTGCAAAACGCGTGCCGGTGCAACACAGAGTGCTCAATAGGGACCCGGACAATCACCCACTCTCGGACAGAGGTCGCAATCCGACGGAACGAACAGCCCCGAGGAACTTCCCACGTGCCAGTGCCTTGGTCAGGAAGTCAGCGCGCTGCAAGTCTGTGCCCACCCAGACGATGGAGATCAACTGCCGCTCCACCAGATCGCGCACGAAATGATACTCGGCAGCGATGTGCTTCGTGCGTGCGTGGAACACACCAAAGTTCTCAGCGATCGCGAGAGCACTCTGGTTGTCGCATCGGAGGATGATGGTAGGCACGGACTGACCCAAGCACTGGAACAACCCCCGCAGCCACACCGCCTCAGCGGCGCCAGCGCCCAGAGCAACATACTCAGCCTCTGAGGAGCTGCGAGCAATGCACCCCTGCTTGCCGCTGCGCCAAGACACAGCGGTGCCACCAAGCAGGAACACGTAACCCGTGCGGCTGCGTCCATCAGGACTCCATGCCCAGTCGCTGTCGGTGTAGCCATCTACCACAACCGAGCACTGTCTCCGAAAGCAGAGACCGTGATACGGTGTGGAGACCACGTACCGGACGACTCGCAAAGCTGCGTGCAGAGCGCGAGCCCAAGGGGACTGATTGAACTGTGCGATTAGGTTGACAGCGAACGCAATCTCGGGACGCGTGGTCGTGGCCAAGTACATCAGTGAGCCAATGATGCGCAAGTACAGGGTCACGTCCACAGTCTCGTCCAGATCGGCTGGGTCTATCACCTTCAGGGCGTCCTGCCCGTCAGGAGTGATGGGTGACGAGGCGGCGGGAACAGCGCCAAGGAGGTCAGCAAACCGCTCCACCACAACCTGTGCATATCGTGCCTGATGTAGGAGGAGTGTCCGTCGACGACGATTACGCACAATCTCCATCCCGAGGAAAACAGCCGCTGGACCAAGGTCCTTCATCCTGTAGGCGGCCTGCAGGACCGCCTTGGCCTCCTTCACGGCCTCCAGTGAAGGAGACGCAATCAGGAGATCGTCCACGTACACCAGAATGGCAGTGAGGTGCTCGGCTGTCCGTCGGATGAAGAGCGACGGATCGGCATCACTCTGGGCGTACTCGGCCTGAGTGAGGGTGCGAGTGATCTTTTGGTTCCAGCACCGGGGCGACTGCTTCAGGCCATACAAGGCCTTGCGCAAGCGCCAGACCTTGTTGCCTTCGACCTCAAACCCAGGTGGCTGGACCATGTAGATCTCCTCCTCCAAGGTGCCGTGGAGGAACGCATTGTTCACATCCATCTGGTGCAGCTCCCAGTCATGGTGGGCGACCACACCAAGCAGCACGCGAGCTGTGGTCATACGGCCAACAGGGGCAAAGGTGTCAGTGAAGTCGATCCCCTCAACCTGAGAGAATCCCTTGGCAGTCAAGCAGGCCTTATAGCGATCTAGTGAGTCGTCAGGCTTCACCTTCTTGCGGAAGACCCACTTGGCTTGCACGACCTTCCGTCCCTCAGGACGGTCGACCAGCTCAAAGACTCCGTGCTCCCGGATGGCCCTGAGCTCGTCCTCACAGGGGGCCCGCCACTACTCAGCATCCTCTCATGAGAGAGCCTCCTTCAACGTGTCTGGATCAGGGACCGTCAAAGGAGAGCTCCGTGTGGCCAGGACACATGCCTCATGGGTCGGACGGACCACAACTAGGTCAGCGACAGCTGCCTGTGCAGCCTCGTGCTCGTCAGCGATCAGCTGGTCCCCAATGGGACAAGCTGGGTGCACCTCCGTGTAGGTGCCTTGGACACTTAGGCCGAGAGCCTTCGTGCCAGGGTCACCACTATGCACGCTGCGCGTGCGTCGTCTGGGTGGCGCAACCGCAGTCGGAGGTGCTCGTGAGGCCAGTGGGCGGAGACGCCCACCTGGTCCACGGGAGTAGCCCGAGTCTGAGCTGACCGATGGTTCAGGCACAGGGAGGACAGGTGTTGTATCTGGAGACGCTGCAGGCGTGGGCGAGACAGGCGCGGCAGGCGCGGGCGAAGCAGGCGCTGCAGGCACGGGCGAGACGGTCGCAGCATGCGCGGGCGAGACAGTCGCGGCTGGCGCGAGTGAGGCAGGCGCCGCAGGCGAAGAGGCGGCAGGTGCAGCTCCGGCAGGCGCTGCAGGTGCGGGCGAGGCAGTCGCGGCAGGCGCGGGCAAGGCAGACGCAGTAGGCGCGGGCGAGGCAGTTGCGGCGGGCGCGGGTGAGGCAGGCGTCGCCGGCGCAGGCGAGACAGGTACAACTCCGGCAAGCGAAACAGGCGCGGCAGGTGCGGGCGAGACAGTCGTGGCGAGCGCAAGCGGGCCAGGCGTAGAGACTACAGGCCCGACAGCAATGATGGCCGGGTCAATGGTGGCCAGCGACGGTCCCACCCTGGAGGCACCCCGGACAGACTCACCCTGTGGGGCAGAATCCCCCATCCGACGGGAGGCCTCACAGGTGGGAACGTGAGACGCTGCCTGGGTGAGAATGGCAGACAGGTCGCGGTACGACAGTGCCTCAAAAAACAGCGCGTCGCGCGACTCAACGATGCGGTGGCGACCCGCATCCCAGAAACNGGCGAGACAGTCGTGGCGGGCGCAAGCGGGGCAGGCGTAGAGACTACAGGCCCGACAGCAATGATGGCCGGGTCAATGGTGGCCAGCGACGGTCCCACCCTGGAGGCACCCCGGACAGACTCACCCTGTGGGGCAGAATCCCCCATCCGACGGGAGGCCTCACAGGTGGGAACGTGAGACGCTGCCTGGGTGAGAATGGCAGACAGGTCGCGGTACGACAGTGCCTCAAAAAACAGCGCGTCGCGCGACTCAACGATGCGGTGGCGACCCGCATCCCAGAAACGCCACACTTTGGAGCGCGAGGAGACACCGAGGAAGGCAAACATCCGGCCACGCGGAGAGACCTTGCACCCCTGCTGGTCCTCGGTGTACCAGACACAGGCCAAGGAACCCCAGACGCGAGCAAGCCTGAGTTCCGCACGGTGACCAAACCACAGCTCATACGGCGTGACATGGTCCGGCAAGGGACCATGCGGGAGGCGGTTCCAGACCCACGTCATGTAGGCGAAGCCCTCGATGGCGAAGGACTCCGGGAGACCGCACTCAGCGCGCATAGCGCGAACCGCATCCTCCATGGTGCGATTCCAGCGCTCGGACACACCGTTCTGCTGTGGCGTAGCAGGCGCCGAGAGCTGGTGACAGATACCAAGCTCGGCGAAGAGAGTGGTCAGCTCACCGAGATACTCACCGCCGCGGTAAGAGCGGAAGGTGTGGAGGGAGTGACGAGACTGACGCTCAGCCATCACGAGCCACAAGCGCACGGCTAGAGTGGCATCACTCTTGTGGCGAAGGCAGTAGACCCACCGCATGCGGGTGAAGTCATCCATGAGGGTAAGAACATACCGACCACAGTCAGCAATAGACTCGACAGGGAGAGGTCCGAGGAGGTCCGAGTGGACAAGCTCCAGGGGACGCTGCGCGCGAGTGACGGAGGTAGGGTAGGTGCAACGATGCATCTTGCCCTGAGCGCAGAACAGGCAGTCGGTCTTGGGCGGCTTCCCGAAGGAAGCCGCGTCAAGACCGAGAGCGGGCTGTGTACGAATGAGCCTGGACACAGTGTCCGTGCTCACATGACACAGGCGCCGGTGTAACAGGCACTGGTGGTCAGGAGACAACACCCCCGTGACAAAGACGCGGGCAGATGAGCAAGGGGAAGAGTCAGGAGCAGAACAGCGCACGATGCGATACAGGTCATCCACAACAGAGGCACGCAACACAACCGTGGAAGTGTCAAGTGCAGTGATCGTGGCATCATCAANACGGACAGAGAGCAGGCTGAGCTCGAGATCAGGCACAAAAAGCACGTCAAAAAGGTACACGGGACCAGATGGACCATCGAACCGTACGACCCCTGTCCCCTGAACAGGTAGTGACTGCCCAGAACCTGTCCGCACTGACCGAACAGACCCAACAGGACCAAGCACGACAAAGGCGGTACGGTCGCAGGTCATGTGGTGAGTGGCCCCTGAGTCAATGATCCAGTGGCCACTCGCCTCACGACCTGTGATGGTCACGGTACAACGAGCAACGGAGCACGCTGCCTCTGCTGCACGCTCAGCAGGTGTGGCAGGACAGCGGGAAAATGCACGACGATGCGACTCATCCAACCACTCTGTGCTGTCAGACTCATCCTCACTAGGCGACGCAGCCCCCCCACAGGTACGACCACGTGCCACAAACACAGATGGACAGTCAGTTTGTGGACCACTCGGCTGTGATAGCACACTCGAACCTCCCTGTGAGCGAAGTGCCAGCAGTCAACGTAGCTCCGCGATGGTCTGGTCCCTCGGGTCCGGCGTGGTACTCCCCCCGGATGGCGGAGGATCTGTCGCCGGTGCTGCACCCGAGGTCGCTGTGGCACGGGCTGCTGCTCCAGTGCGGATCCGCTCCTCGTGGGCTGCCTGAAGACCGCGGGTGATCCTCGCCCAGTCCAGCTCCTGCTGACACTCAGTGTAGCGATGAGGTCCGTCGCAGTTGTGGCAGCGGACCGTCCGTCCGGTGCCACCAGAAGGCTGCTGCGGTCCCCTCTTCTTCTTCCCCTTCTTCCCCTTCACGGCTGCTGCAGTGGCCGTCGAAGTAACAGGGGAGGAAGTAGGAGAGGCAGAGGTGGAGCTGGTGGGGGTGAAGGTGGACGACGGTGTGGAAGGCGTAGAGGACGTCGCTCCCACTGCTGCTGCGGCCATGGCGCCCTGGCGATGCGCGCGGGCTGCCTCGTCAGCTGTCGCGACCTGGATGAAGTACCGCTGCGCCCAGGGCAGCAGCTGCAGGGTGGCGGACATGGACGCGAGGACGTCCTGGTCGAGGCGGGAGAAGGTGTCAGTGAGCTCGGGGCGCACTCCCAGCATGATGGTGTCCAGCGCCCAGAGCTGAGAGCCGCCTCCGGTGCCCAGACGAGTGTACAGGCGCATGGCCCGACGCCAATAATCAGCTGCTGACTCCGAGGATCCCTGATGAAGGGAGTGGAACTCGCGAAGGCGCGCTGACCGGGTCGCGTGAGTCTCTGCTGCAAATAGGGTCAGCGCCAGCTCCCAGCCGCGGCGCGGGTCTGCGCCTGCTCCTGTCCCAGGCGCGCCCAGGAAGGGGCGGAAGTCGACCACTGTCTCCTGTGGAACTCCGTTCAACAGTCCACGCAAAGCACGCGCTGCCGTATGGGACAGGAGCGGATCAGCCGTCTGGTACTGGCTGTGGTAGTAGGGCCAGACTCCCTCTGAGTCTGCCCATACCTGAAACAGCACCTCCCAACAGTCAAACCCCGCTTTGCCGTCGTAGCGAGGCGGGGAAGTCTCGAAGTCCTTGGGTCGTCGCTCCGTGGGCAGCTGGACCTCAGGTGGTGCTGGGAGCGGACGTGGGAAGGGCATGAAAGGCATCAACGCTCCTCCCCCAGCGGCACCCGAGACCTGATGCGGGTCGGTCTGCTGTTGCTGCTGCTGCTGCTGCTGCCCCCTCGGACTGGGCGTCGGTGTCTCAATGCGCATGCTCCTCATCTGCTCCATCAGCCGACGAAGCGCGTCCTCCCCAGTGGGAGGTGGCGCCTGATCCCACTCCTCGACCATGGACGCTCGTCTCTGCGCAGGGGCGGCAGTGGGACCAGCAGACTCCTGGGCCGATGGGGTTGCCTCTCTCTCACTCCTGGGGTGATGTCCCGGTGTCCCAGACAGAGGGACCAAGGCATTGTGGATCTGCCGCAGCATAGCTGACTGCTCATCCTGGCGTTGGCGGAGTGACGACTGCTCCACCAGCAGGAAGTCAATCGCCTTTGAGCGTGGGCTGCGGCCCCCGCTCGTGACGGTGTCCTCCAGCTCCTTGCCCTTGGAGCTGCTCGGCTCCATGCTGAGGCGGTGCGGAAGTCATCCGAATGCAGAACCGTCAGCGTTTCTCGAGGAGTTGAAATGCTGGCAAAAATTGACTTTTTGTCAACAAATTTCACCAAGTCTCTGATGACATCAGCGTGCTCACTGCTGACGTCAGCAGGGGTCTGCTGACGTCAGCAGTGGGCTGCAAGCGTCGTCGCTGCCACTGCTGATGCTGCTGCGTTGCGCTGCTACTGCTCTGCTGCGGTGCTGCGGCTGCTGCGCTGCGCAGCTGCCGCTGCCCTGCTGTTGCTGCTGCGCAGCCGCGATAGTGCTGTGCTGCTGCTGCGCTGCGCTGCTGCTGCTGCACTGCCGCTGCTACTGTGCTGCTGCTGTGCTGCTGCGCTACTGCGCTGCCGCGCTGCCGCTGCTCCGCTGCTGCTGCGATGCTGCGCTGCCGCTGCTGTTGCGCTTGCCGCGCAGTCGCGGCAGCGCTGTGCTGCTGCCGCGCTGCCGCTGCTGCGGTGCGCTGCTGCTGCTGCGCTGCCGCCATTGTGTTGCGCTGCTGCTGCGCAGCGGCTGCTGCTGCGCTGCGCTGGTGCGCTGTCGCTGCAGCAGCCGCGGCTGCTGCTGCTACTGCCGCAGCCGCTGCTCGCAGCTGCCGCGGCTGCTGGCCGCTGCCGCGGCTGCTGGCTGCTGCTGCGGCTGCTGCTGCCGCTGCTGGCTGTTGCAGCTGCCGCCAAGGCCGCGGCTATTGCTGCGGCGGCTGCCACTGCCGCGGCTGCTGCTGCCGTAGCTGCCACTGCGGCGGCTGTTGCTGCCGTAGCTACTTCCTTTTGCCGCCGCCGCTGCTGCTTCCGCGGCTGTGTTGGCTGCTGCGGTTGTCGTGGCCGCGTCTAGTGCTACGTGGTGGTGGCCCCCCTTCACAGGACCCGTTGCTGCTGCGGTGGGCTGTGCTGCAGCTGCCACTCAGAGCTGCTGCTGCTGTCACTCACTGCTGCTGCAAACGCTGCGTCTCTGCTACGCAGCTGTGCGAGCTCTGGCTCGCTACTCTGATACCATGAGAAGCTTCACTGCAGTTTCCTAGCAATGCTGCTACTGACGTGGCGACACAGACCTGTCAACTTAACGCACTAGCATGCAAGCGGGTGCGAGAACAGCAAGAGTCAGGCTAAGAGAGACAAGGCAAGTCTCAGAAGCTGCAGTTTAGTGAATGTGCAGAGAGAGATAACAAATGACAGGTCCACAGCATAAATAGCCGTCGCGGCTCACGGCGGGTGACGCACGCGGCGGTGCCTGTCAAACCTGAACCGGCCCAAAACCACTGTTTTGGCCATAACTCTGCGCACAGGCGTCCAAACGGAGCGCCGTCTGATCTTACGGATGCACGACAAAAAGACAGACACAACGACTGATCACACGCCTACGTCCGGCAACAGCCGGAGAGTGTAAGAAAACAAACATGTAAATCAGCCTGGCAGGGCTGTCCACCGAGAAAATCCTGAAGACCTCCAAACGTAGTCCGTGGGCTGTGGGAGCCCTCTCGTACACTGGGTAGGCTGCCAGGCTGCCTCCAGCGAGTGGAGCACCACCTTAGGGAACTCTGTCTCCAGCCGAGTCCGCCTCAAGGATCTGCACGAGCATGGACACGGCCGAGTGGTCACAACCAACTGTACAACTGTGTATGACTGACAACATCACAACAGTGCCTCATCCTCATTCTCGGCATTGTATACATGTGGTCGACTCACTCGACACTTCATCCAAGTAGACTTACTCTTTGGTACACATTGTCCGTTTGTCTAGAATCCTCTAGTCATCTTTTGTTCCACACCTCATCCGTGTGAACGACCTGTGTTCCACTCAGCGTAACACTTGGTATCAGAGCGCAGCGACGTTGGGGGGACAACCAACGCATTAACTACATTACGACAACCTCGCACGAGTTTTTGGTGCATCTTCATCATTCACGGGTTCACGGTCTTCGCGACAACAATGGGGAATAGAGCGACCACACCTGACTACGAGGAGCAGTAACCGGTGAAGACTATGGCGATGGTGGATCAACAGCACGCGAGCAACGACGCTATCTAGGTGAACCAGACAATACCCACACTTTTTGCATTGAATGGAACAACACCGAAGAACCTGACGGCCGACCCGGTGCTGAGCCCCTCGGGCTCGACAAACCCTCTGCCCTCGTCGTCGCCCGTCTGGACAACATGTGGCACGATGAGAGGCACCCCATACCAAGCGCGAATCGATGAAGAACTGTACCAAAAGTTGTCGGGACTTGACAGCGTCAACACCCATCCGCTCCAACAATTCAATGCGGCAACGGAGGAGCTTCAAACCTCTCATGCGACCAAGACAGTGCTCACCGAGGTTTGCAACTCTTGAGTGAATCCCAAAATCGGCCAGCACCTACTTGGTCGTTCGATGCCGTGAAATTAAAGGGATTGACAGTCAGGAATTGGCTGACCAGGTTGGAGGTGTATGTCACCGCTGATGTAGTCAGTCACATTAGGGGGAAATTGACCCCACATCCTCGCTTTTGCATGGCACGGCTTTGAGTTAGTGGTCCAATATAAATGCCATCCAGCTGCAACAAGAGACCGACGAAGCCTGATAAACAGCCCACCCGGCCGCGTGCCTACTACCTTTGGAGCAGATCAATCCGGTGTGGCACGAATCCCTCAAGCCACCGAAAACATGGAGCGACTTTGTGCGTGCTACACTCATTCGCTTTTGGATGTTGGACAAGAAGTCGGACGAACGGTATAGATGCCAACGTCTGCATAAGTAGTCTAATGCGGTGGAACACACGGAACGTTTCCGCAAAGTACTCATCGTTCGCGACCTCGTCCCCGACGAACTATGCCTATACTACAACAGTGGCCTCAAACGAGATATCAGGCAAGCAATCGCCGTATTCGGCATCCAACTCGTCCTTCCACAAATGATCACAATAGCCGATCGTGTCGACGGTGCTAATTACTGTGATCAAATACATGAATCCAGCGCCTGGCAACCCCAAGCCACGGTTCTCATTGTGGCAGAGGAAAGTCACAGCCGACGGAAACCTCGCCCTCGACGGAGATCAACGCCATCGATCGATGAGAACAACGGCTCCGACAGACTTGCGGAAAGTTGGGTCATATATCACGCGAATGTCATATGCGGCAATAACAAGCTAGAGGGGGGGGGTCGTAGAAACGGGGCGGGGAATCGAGGAACGGCAAGGGGCAAGATAAGATGTCGAGGCTCCTCTCTGGTCAGAGAAACCAGCACTGGCCGATCGCCCATGCGAGCGGTTTACACCGTCGCAGACAACGAAACTTGAGATCGCAAATTTTGATGACGGGTACGAGGACCATCAACCGGCGATACTGTTACGAATACAACCGTGGGTTGTAAAAGTTGCATAATGGTGCCGACAATGCTGGATGAAGGAGCTTCTCCCGGTTTCGCCGGCGACAATGTGGTTTGTAACCTAGGTTTGCAGACCAGAATAGGGGTGTTCAACGGAAAAGGAATCGATGAAAGACTGCAAATGCTTGGACTACGTGAACCACCCCGAGTGCAAATCAAATATCTGCACGATGTAACGGTCTGGAGATTTTGTCCAATTAGCGACCACGATGTCTTCATCGGGCAATATTTACTATCTTGGCACAATCCGCATGTTGACTGGAGCAGTGTATGAGTCTAAATTTAGCACCAGTGGCAGGAAGCGACACATTTCTCTGAAGGAGTGCCCCACGACGCAACGGTGGTTACGGGAAGTTGCAGAGGTGGAAGCAGCAGAGGAAGTTGCGGCAGCCACAAACCACCAACCAATAACTCTGGGTGTGGCCAATGGATACCTTAAATGCAAAGCTACAACGTGGCTAGTCCACGTGAAAATACGGAAAGCAGAAATATGTCGCAGTTGCCGATGGGACACCAATACCCTCAACACAATGAGAAGTTTGTAGCAACATCGAAGGAGTTCACAAAGTTCATCGAGGAGTTTACGGGGGGTTTTCCTTAAAAACTTCCCGAAAGTAACCCCCGCAACGGAATATCCACTTACGGATAGACCCGAAGCCGGATAGTAGACCAATGATGAAGTGGACATGTTGGATGGATGATCATGGGCTGATCGAAGTTGAGAAGCACCTAGACGAGATGCTTTCTTAGGGCTTCATCAAACCCTCCACGTCACCTTCCACCCTCCACGTCACACCTGTACCTTTTGTGCAAAAGAAAACCGGAGTGATGTAGATGTGCATGGACTACCGGGGATTGAACGACGTTACCATCAAGAACCGTTACCCTCCCCCGTGAGCGAACGATTCTTTTTACCAACTTCACAGGGCTCGAATGTTTAGCGAATGATATTTATGTATCCGATAAGTACGTAAATACACCGCTTTGCACCGGATACAGGCACTTTGAGTTCTTGGTCATGCTGTTCGGACTGACAAGTGTCCCTGCAACACTCGTGAAAACTATGAACAACATCTTTCACCAGTACCTTGACGACTTCGTTGTCATGTATCTTGATGACATCCTGGTACACAACCACACCATGGAGGAATATGATGGACCTCTTAAATAATCTTGAGATTTCACAGAGAATGAGTGGGGGTGTATATACACTTGTGTATGTTGTTTTGAGTAATGTAGGTAATGGTCATTGGGTGGATAGAGAATATATGGCAAGTGCGTGCATGGAATGTGAGTGGAGGTGTATGGTTGGATGTGGGGATTGTGTGACGATATTTATACTTGTTTATGTTATTTTGGGTGACGTGGGTAGTGGCCATTACATGGAGGGGAGATACATGGAAAATGTGTGCAAGGATTGTGAGTGGAGGTGTATGGTTGGATGTGTGGGTTGTGTTAAGAGACTCATACATGTGTATGTTGCTGTGATTAATGGGTCAAGGTTGGTTGGTGGTTGTTGAGTGGGATGGGAGCAGTGGTTTGTGGGGGGTATAAAGTGCATGAGAGGGTTGTGAGTGGAGGTGTATGGTTGGGTGAATGGGTTGTGTGTTGATACAGGTTTGAGTGATGTGTCTAATGTTGTTTGGTGGAGAAAGGGCAAGGAAGGGTGAAAGGGGAGTTGGGGTTGGAAAGTGTATGATGCAAGTGTAAGTGGGGAATTGTTCGAAAATATGTGGGTTGTGTGTACAAATATACATTGTGTATATTGGTTTTGAGTTATTTAGTGGGTGGTGGCTAGGTTTCTGGTAGGAGGGAGGAAAGTGTACACGGGGAGAGTATGTGGGTGTGTATGGCTGGGTGTGATGGTTAATTTGGGAAGTTCATACCTGTGTACATTGGGTTGATTGATGTGTGCGAGGGGGGTTGGTTGTCGTTGAGCAAGGGAGGAGGGTGCGGGGAGGTGGGGGTGGAAATTGTACGAGGGGAGTGTACGTAGAGGTGTGTGGTCGGTAGTGTGTGGATTATCCAGGGAAATATGTTTTTCCATATCGTTGCCAGTGATGTATTCATTGGTGGTGGGGTGGTTGGGGGAGGGTGGAAAATGTATGCGGGAAGTGTAAGTGGAAATGTATGGCCTGGCGTGTGGGATGCATTTAGACATGTGTACTTGTGTATGTGGGGTTGGTAATTGTGTTTTAGGTTGTTTTATGGTCGACGGGTGATGTAGGAGAGGGGGATTGTGGTGATAAAAAGTGTACCCGGGGATTATGAGTGGAGGTGTATGATTGGGTGTATGGGTTGTGTACAGATATTTAAACTTTTCTATATTGGCTATTCGGATAAGTGATAGTTTTGTGATTGTTTGGTTTGACGACCCATACTGGCGACAATAAGTCACTTGCCAATTCTTCATTCCTCCAATCGAGGAGTTGTGAAGGATGTTATCGAATGCCACGACACCGTTCCAGTTGGACACTTCGGCACGGACAAGATACTCAAGAGGCTGGCAAAGCACTATTTGTGTGACAAGATGCAAACCCACGTGGCGGCCTTGTGCAGATCGTGCAACACCTGCCAATGACAAAAAGATTGTTACACGTGGCCACGGGTCTACTTCAACCCCTACTTGTTCCGACGGAACTATGGACTGGCATCATCATGGACTTTGGGTATGGCCGCCACTCTCAAGACGTGTGATGCCATCCTCGTCGTGGCGGAAGGACTTTAAAAGATGTCACACTGCATTCCAACGACAACCACCGCATTTGCAAAAGGAACAATGCGCCTATTCCGAATCCAAACCACACGACTACATGGCATGCCAGATACCATCATCGGTGACACAGACGTCCGCTTCACCAATTGCTTTTGGTGCAAACGGAAGACATGTTATGGAAATCGAATCCATCTATCAACGGTGTTCCACCCTCAGACTGGTGGGTTAGCCGAGCAGACCAATTAGACCCTCAAGCAACTTCTCTGTACTTTACATGAGCCCCATGGCACTGACTGGACAGTGAAACTACCAACAGTCGAACACGCATACTACTCCGCCACTTCCACTACAATTTTCTAAAATTCCTTTGAAAGTGGTGTATGGAAAACCCTCCAGCCACACTGGCTGGATTACGCAGCCAGAGCAATATCCCCGCATTTGACATCCACCATAGGCACTTTGCAATCTTCCGAGAAGAAACACGGAAAACCCTTGCAAAGACTCGAGTAGACATGAAGCAAGCAACTGGCAGACACCGGAGCGATGATGTGTTAATCGCTCGCAATCGCCTCCTCCCGGGCTCAACGAACATCAAACTCTAAGGACGGGATTTTGTGAAGGCCAAACTCCACTTGAATACTTGTGATTGAGTGAATACAAACCCTAGCCGTTGCTTGAGTTTGCCTACCTGACAGCATGGTGATACATTTTCCTTCCACATTAGCAAACTCAAGTACTATCGGGATCCTACCACGAACTTCCGGGCAGAGACGTCACACCCACACCTCCTGTACAAGTGGACGGGGATGAACAATATGTGATTGAAGACATCATTGGACATTGACGCCGTGGACATTAGAATGAGTATTCGGTCAGCTGGAACAGCTACGACACCGTGCATATCTTATAGGAGCTGTCCGACAACCCCCGCGACATAGATCACCTAAAAGACGGCTACTACTATCGTCACAGACCTACGTCTGCTAGCACGCCATGCCGTTGTGGCTAAAAGTGGAAGAAGTGTTACGTCCCTGACATACACAAGTCCATACACAATGCGAGTGGGTATTTTTGTCACTACATCGATGGCCCATCGTGCGCCGACTTCCAAACTTTTTTCACCACTCGGCCGAGGAAGTTTTGGCAAAATTTCCGAATCTCCAGTGCTCCATTCCATAAATATTCAAAATATTCAACCACCTTACATAACGTTCAACAGAAGTGTCGCAAACCATATCGATGGTTTGATATGGTTCGATTGACTTCTTGGCGACACTAAAATTTTGTGAAGACGTGTCTCGATATTCTCAAGGCACCCGAATTTCTTGGTGGAGCTTCTCAAAGCATCCACTCCAGGCGCGATCTTGCATGCGTCATCCGGCTCGAGCACCGAGGACTTGGCATATGCCTTGTTCTCGTTGTACATTGTACATGTGTGCTCGACTCGCTAGAAATTGTAATCAAAGTAACAAACTGCTCAGAACAATTTATCCATCTGCTCCAAATCCTCGGATCGTCCTTTGTCCCACACCTCATCCATTTGAACCACCTACATTACGCTCGGTGTAACAACGACGGCTCATGGGTAAGACACCAAATACCGTCCAAACGGCAACATGCACAGAGCACACTTGGACAGCTTGTCGAGCTACGTCATTCACTGAGCTAAAAACGCTTCATAGGGAGACGACAACCGATAGCATTGGTGGTAGAGAAAAAGGGATTTTGCAATAAAAAGGCATGCTCGTTGCATGAGTGAACGCATGATACGAGGGACAAAATCCATCTCTTTCCCCTCCTCCCTTTTGTGCCAACAGTGCCATTGGTAAGGAGAAGAGGTCAATCCCTTAGCCATCCTACTTTTGTGCCTGTAACACCAGTGAGGAAGTCAGAGGGAGGGGATTCCCTCTCCCCCCCCCCTCTCTCCTCTCTTGCAACCACGACGCTGACTCGGAGGAGGAAGGGAGGGAACTCCTCCCCTCCCTTATATTGCAATGCTAGGAGAAGAGAGTGAGATAGAGGAGATTCCCTAATCCTCCTGCTCCCTTCCTTGTGTAATAGAGGTGGTGACAAGTACGAGAGAGGAAGGGGTCTCCTTCCTCCCACCTTTCCTCTTTGGCATTGATGGCACTGATGGGAAATGAAATAAGGAGGACATGCCCCCCCCCCCCATCATCTCACTTCTCTTGCACGGACGGCACGGGAAACGATGAGAGGGAGAGGGAAATCCCTCCCCTCACCTTCTTTTTGTATTGATAGCACCAGAAAATAGGGATGAGGGATGATAACTCCCCTTCCCCCTATCTTCTTAAGCTGACAACAGTGATACGGAGGAGAGAGGAATGGGACTTCCCTCTTCCTCCCTTTATGGTGCCCATTGCACCGACGGGGGAGGAGAGAGGGAGTACACGGCCTCTTTTCCCTCCCCTTTGGCACCAATGGTACCAACGGGAAAGGAAGAACAATCTACCCTTTCCATATCCCTTCAATTTTGGGGAACAACAGCGCCAAAATGTTGGAAATGGGTGTAGCCTCCCCATTGTGGAAATGGAAGGAAGCTTCCTGCCTCCTTCAGCCTTCATTCGGTGACAGGACCCCCAGCACCTTAACAGCAAACCAAGACTAGGCGTCTACCTAACGTCCTAATGTTTTGACTTTTTAAGCAAGTCTTCGGCAATGTGCACGTGTGGAGTAGCTGGTGAAGACAATTCTAATGGACGATGCATTCAAAATCTCAATCTTGGACTTGTGCAGTGCTAGTTTATTCTACTTGTGACACTATGGGGGGACAAAGAATAAAGAAGGCCCCTTCTTTTGAACCTAGCTTTGAATCGCATAAAGATGACAAAAGCTCCAACTGAACCCTAAAATATTTTCACAAGTTATGAAAATGTTCACAATCTCATTTGTTTACAATAATGGAAAGGGCAATAACTCTCTAATTTCGTAGCATACTGATTACTATTTTCTTGGATAGAGACGTGGTCCATCTGATGAAACCCACACGTATAGTCCACGAATGCATGGGTGTAATAAGTGTGCCTCGAGTGCCTCAAATGTTGTGACAACCACAAACATTGGGGTGTTTTACAAGAAAAACCCGATAATCATGCTTGCTAACAACTGAAAGAATAGTTAAAACTGGATTTTACACGCACCAAACAAAATTGTTACTGTGAAATGTGGCCTTTGTTATTTACACCAGCCTGCAAACTACAACCGTGGTGCAAAACAAGACAGGATCTCGACCATAGGCATGGTTAGTGCCGCTTCCAACTTGTATCTCACGAACTAGCCATATCGGCACACTATATATTTCTAGAGATATATTCATAATCTACACTGAGAGAATTTTTGTGGAAAACTCTTGAAGTGACTTTCGTCCCCATTCGATCAAGCATTTAGGCCATATTATAGGCAACAGAGAAATCACAATGGAAACAAGGAACATTTGGTGAATTCTCATTAGACAAGGCTGGCCAACCTTTAGGGAATCAAGGTATTTTTTAGGATATGCAACTACTATCATCATGTAATGTAAGAACACGCTTGGATGTTAGTGCATCCCTCCGATGTCACCTGTAAAGCCATCGAGAGGAGTTTGGGAGATAAAACAACAAGCGTTCGACACTTCAAGAAACACTCTGACCACGATGCCAGCCTTATGACTATAAAATCTTGCTGTGGACTGCATATTGGCCACAAATGTGTTTAATTAATAAACATGCTTTTAACCTCCAAGACAATGGTGATGGGGAAGAAATTTTGGCGTACATGTCGAGAAAATCTCTTGGACTGGAGCTAAACTACACAGTGCACAACAAATAAATGTTGGCAATCATGCATGTGTTTAAGACGTGGCAATGTTAACTGAGATGTTAACAGTTTGTCATCCACACCGATCCCCACTCACTGGAATATCTGAATATGTAACCACATGTAAGCCTTTGGAAATGCAATTGATAGGATACCTCAGGTCCGACTTTGACTAAGACATTGCATAATGTCATAGAAACACATACCCCAAAGATTCTCTGTGCTCATGACGAAATCTGATGATCAAGATTAGCATGCCCATTGAATAAGACCCGTACCCCATGAGGTTGTTGGAAAACAATTGCACGGAGTTGAACTGGTTAAAAATAACTAGATATTGGTTCAGAAACCCCTGCTGGAAAAAAGCTTTCACTTGCCACGTTGTCGTACCACCTAACGACAAGATATGTTTCAGGTTACTGGATGGGTGACATAACTCTGGTTCGGGTGGCCACTTTAAAAAGGTCAAGACAGTTGAGAAACCATTGGTGGAACAAGGTGCAAACCAACATGGAAAATTACTACCAGACCAGCGACCTATGGCAATGTCATAACTCGTGACAAAACAAACCCTTGAAATTTCTTTGACCATTACCGGTACCCAAAGAACCATAGGCAGATATCTCCATTGAATTTGTGAAGAGCTTTCCCATCACACCGGAGGGATTTGAAAAAAATACGTACGGTGGTCAAATGGTTCTTGAAGATGCTACACCCCATCCAAACAACAACAACCACAATCACTGCCAAGGGAAATATAACATAACTCTTGGGAATAACATCCGACTACACGTAAACTCCTCTATCGCTAGTGGCAAAGGTGAGAGTTTCAACAGAAGGTTGTGGTAGGAAGTGATGACTCTCAGTGGTCATCGGATCCTGCTATCTTAAGACTTACGGACAGACTAAGCACACGAACTAGATACTCTGAACTCCAAGCAAGCCACAGGGCACTAATTGGACGGTTGAGTTACAGACTGTCAAGGTCGCATTCAACTCTAGCAACTTCACCAAGTTAGGAAATATTCCTTTTGATACCAGTATGGCATAAAAAAGGGGTGACTCGTATCGTCACCAAAAGTGGAAAACATGTGAAGTCAATGCCATTCATCTGCTACTATAAATGTGGAAAGGCACTTCTAGAAGAAGTTGAGAGTTATTTACTAGTCAATCGGGGCTGTTACGAGGCCGATCTCCTTGAGCTTGCACAATGATATCAGTGAATGGGTTTTTCCACGCTCAAAACTAAACTTTGCTATGAAAGCCAAGTTGGTTTACTGCCAAGCCCACAGTGTGTACAACGTGCGTGGTGGGCTGAGCATGACCCAAGCCTCAACAACGTCATTACCAAACTGATGGTAGAGATGCGTGAAAGATGTGCCTAATGCATGGTGACCTCAAATGTGTCTTCCGGTGAATGCGAGGCTTATACAAATATTAGATTTGACCGAATGCCGATGATTACAGGAAAACTAGTGCTAGATAGAGTTATCCACATAAAAATATTATGCAGGTACATGGCACCTACCAATAAACCTCTTTCACATAGAGATTATTGCACACCATGGACATAAAAGGTATGTGACATGCACAAGAACTTGTTCACACGTGTTGTGACATGGCATAATAACTGATGACATCAGTCACAAGTATAGTTCAACAACGGTGCCAATGTAAAACCAAATTCTTTGTTTGGCAGGTGCATGTTGATTGCCATCGTGTTGCTTCGGTGAGGTCAAAGGTTGTCATTTGAAGATTTAACATATGGTTTAACAAAGTCGTGGTAATAGCATGGAAGGATCAACACACACCTCTTTAATACCACCACCGTGATTTTGACGGGAGGAACCAAACAAAGTGAATAGTACCCAAACTCGTGCTTAAAATACCAGAAAAGATCTGCGAAGAGGGAATGCCATGCTTTTGAGGTCGTGCAATGTCAAGTCTTACACATGCAGATACCCACGAGCGTCAAGTTCCTGTACATGGTAGTATGGCCGATGTATTCATTGGGATGTATACTGTCATAATGAATAAGACAAGTGTAACATAGAATTTTACAGAAGTGTACAATGGAAAAACCAGTTCGGTGATTATCAATTGGCAAGTGATGGATCTAGATCACGATGGCTAATCCATACCAATGCCAGAAAGTTACATTAACTGGTTATTTTAGCCTCCTACATGAAAGCTACCACATGGCTCAGAACCACTGATAATGAGCAGGTTTAGTCCACAAGGAAAATTATGAACTGTTGAGAATGTCAGTCATGATGTAACAGATTAGACGGAATCCTTGGCCGAATAGGCCAAAACCGCGGTGCTTGGGGGTCTCGGACCCTCAAGCCATCCCGTCTCACCGCTCACAGTCCCAGGTGACCCCGCTTGAGCCACGTGGCTCCTTCGACCGGTTGGCGTGGCACTGCCATGCTACACTTCCCCTCCACTAGGAGTGAGAGCTGCCTCGGCATCTCGAGTAATCCCAACGTGGGATTCGAGCCCTAGAGCTCTGATACCAATGTAACGGATTTGACGGAATCCTTGGCCGACTAGGCCAAGACCGCAGTGCTTGAGGGTCTCCTACCCTCAAGCCATCCCGTCTTGCCGCCCACAGTCCCTGGTGACCCCGCTCGAGCCACGTGGCTCCTTCTACCGGTCGGCGTCGCACTGCCACGCTACACATGATTGACTATTGGAAAAACTTACACAAAGAGAACTAACGGACATACCATAAGGTGCGGTTGGTTTGTATGCCACGTACTTTACGGGACGAGTCTTCGTGATCGTCTACTTCTCCCTCCCTTTCATCCTCTGTCTCACCTTCTACGCATTTATGGTTAATCACCTCCAAAACATACACTCAACAAATTATAAACATGCACTGTAAACGAGTGAGGATGGTCCAAGGAACCTTCATTCGAAGTTCAACACCGTTTCCTATAACTATCTCCCTTTATCAAAATCACAATACCCTAAAAAACTTTGATTTTGATGTTCACTATTTTTTGCCTCATCGATTTTCGTCGAAAATGAACTTTCGTCGAGTTCATAGATACTACCTAAATAATTACAAAATCAAATCATCGAAATCAAGGTACTACCACCATATTTTCAGAACATGGAGTCCTGAGTTCTTTACCACTTTGTTTTTGCTGGAGAAAACTGCATACAGACATCAGATGTGAAGAAGTTCGGTTCGACAAACATCGGGTTGTCGAACCGAACGTGCCGACCCTGCTGATTAAACAGTCCGCTGCTCCGCTGCCCTGCTGTCCCGCTGCCCCGCTGACTCGCTGCATGGCTGATTCGCTGCCCTGCTGATTGCACGGTCCGGTACACCCGTACCTACTGAACGTTCCACGTGACACGCTCAACTGCGTTCGCGCCATCGACGGGCATTCGACCGTTCAAACACGAACGCCCAAATGTTGAAGCGAAGTTGACATTCGTTGGAAATAATTACATGACCCAAACGAATAATCGAATTCAAGGCACCACCCCTCTACTTTCGTCGAATTAAAACGTGCCACCTAGACATTTTGAACCCGAGAAAAATCTCGTTGAATTAATTATGGAACAGGTAAATAATCAAATTCAAGGTTTTTTATGGTAACATACGTGTTCAAAATGAGAGGATTCTTCCCAAAAGCTAAAAACATAAATAATGACTTCAGGAGATAATAAACGAGTCTCAATCACAAGTTTGATGCTGCAATGACATTTGAGATATGTTGTGCTACAACCCTGTTTCTAGTCACATGTGCATTAACGTCTCGGGCCTGCTTATAACTTCTAGCATGTTCCATTGCATTGCATGGCATGAATACAAAGAACGGGCCACTTAAAGCGTTGACATATACCCTAATCGGTCAAGGGACATTTTGATTGACTGATGCTCTACCAAAAATTCACATTGATTGGGTCTTGTAACGACCATGGCATTACACAGAATTGCGTGTTCGTGATGAATTGCTGACAAACATCCCACAACATTACCGTTTGAGACCAACCACATAGCCAAGATGTTGTGATAAACTAAGTGTCGACGAGAAATCAAACGAGCATACATTATTTTTCTCCCTCCCATGCCCACAAGCAACACAACCCGATACACAATCCCAATTCCCTTTTGGGATGTTCGGTGGGTGTCTCCACACCCAAAGTTACATCCAATCCTCTCCCCCCCCCACCCTCCAAAAATGTGATAGTGTATTGTGACAGTGTAGCAGGGAGCGTAGCTTTGGATTAAAGGTTTGCACAATACTGAACTAGTTAGAGAGATCGATAATGGACAAAAATTTCACCCCCCAATGATAAAAAAGTACACCGTTGTTTTTTCCCCACTATTCACTCGCCGCAACAACCTCCTGATACAGTCTGCCATATGGGCTGGAGGGGGGGAAGACTTCGGAACCACCTCTGGGAACCGTATCGCATGTTCATATAAGCCAACATCCTTTCATATTTTTTGATAGAAGTCATTGAGACTAACAAGATTACGAGTTTGGTAATGCTCTCAAGGTATCCTCGGCAGTCGATTCAATGATCTGGGTGGTTAACAACTGTCAGCTAGTCTATAAATACAAATACATGAACGGATGTTCTCCGTTGTCTAGCAGCTACACTTCCAGTTACAATATCCCAATACACTTCTGATTTGGGAGGGGGGGGGTACTATGATGTCACCCCCTCCACCCGAGACATGAAAATGTATTGGCTATTTGTATTGGATGATGTAGCCGAGAGGATCACATATTGCACACTTATATACATGTCGGAGAGAAATCCGAAGGAGAAAAAATCTGTACAATGCACAAGTGTACAACTTCGGTAGTCTGTATGTTACAGACCTTGCTACAAACTACCAATACACACTCACAGGGGTGGGGGAGGGACAACCTCACATCCGTTTCGAGGAGCCGTTTTGAGTCTCACAAACATGCAACCGGTTTTGTATGTCCACAGTTGTTCCTCGACTAAAACCTCTCCTCGTTGATCATTTGGACGAACCGGTTGGCAAACATTGCAAGCCATCAATTGTACGGTTGCAAAGGCATCTGTTTTGTTTTATTCTTTCAAAGGAGGAATACACTAGTGGATATCTCTTGGTATCTACCAGCTACACACCAACATACACTTTCCCAGCACACCTTCAATTTTGAGGGGGGATGGGTACAAACCTGGTTGTAAGGGGGAGGGGGTGGACCAAACGCAGTCAGGAGGGATGTTCTCGCCTCCCCCCCGAAACATCACAGTGTATTAGTTGATTGTATCGGGAGATGTAGTTGGGGAGATTCACACAGCGTACACTTATGTACGTGTTGGACAATGATAATGTACAATACACGACACATAATTGTACATGTTATGTAATTTTTACGATACACCTCTGGTTACAAACTACCAATAAACTCTATTAGTGGAGGGGGGGGAGGGGGGGGGCTCGCATCCATTAGTGGGAGCCGTTATGAGTCTCACAAGCATGTGACCGGTAAGCGGTCACATGTTTGTTCATGCGACCACTTACCGACAAGCGAGAAGCTGGTTGTTGAGACTTGTTCATTTCATTCATTCACAATTTCTACTCGACAACACACTCTTTATGCTCAAAATCAAGACGATCCTGTGAGCAGAGATGAAAGGCCGTCCGTTGCTTCGTCTTGAATTCATCTATTTAGTTTGCTATTTCTGAATAAAAAAACATCAATGGACATTATTCCGTGTCTGTCAGCTACGCACTGAGATACACTTTCCAAATACACTTCTGACATTTGGGGGGGGGGGTGCCTTTACACCCAGACTTACAACCGGTCATTCGCTCCCCCAAAATACAAAAGTGTATTTGGAGAGTGTATCAGAGGATGTTGCTAGGGGAGGTGATAAAGTGTGCAATAATATATTATTAGAGATATCTCGAACAAAACTGTATTATCAGACTGAACACAAGTGTACGATTCCCGAGTTTGTCACGATACGAGCCTTGCTACACTCGCCCAATTCAAAAGCCACGCGAGGGGTGGGTGATCGTTCAGCGCAAACAATTAGGATGTACAGACGATCTTGCTAATTGCTCGCATGTCCCAGATGCCTATATGTCTCACAGCATAAGGATGTCGTACATAGAATGACAAACATATCCCGAAACGGATAGGAGGACACAAATATGTCCACATTGAATTTTAAGTCTATATGATTAAAGCGTTTTCAACTGACAGAGGATCACAACAAAATTATAGTATTTTCTCCTTAGAACACACTGATTCCGATGAACACCTAGTACTAACCTTGAAGTGGAATTTACTAGAAGCTACATATATATATGTATGTATATATATATGAAAGACATGTATATTTTCGTGTATAAACGAGGTGTGGTTAACTAGTCCTCCTTCTATGTCAAAAGCCAGCCTCCCATTTTCCTCCACGAGTCATACACCTTATATAATGTGGTCTTCCTTTGTAAGAAGTCCCGTCTCTAGTTTTGCTGCATATCCCAAAGAGTAATCATTATCATTGTCTAACATGTCATCGAATTTTTCCTCTACAACTTACCCAACCTCTTCATCTATGGATGGCCCTCTATGTTTTGGATAAGGGTTGTTCTTTTCAGGGTCCTCGTCAACCGTTCCTCCTTCTCCCTTTTGTCTTGTACTATGTGATGTTGTTCCTTGTACTATTGTTATTACTCGTATGAAGCCTACTATTGACGTGGCACGGTCTGCTCGTGGTTGAGCTGTTGGTTGGTCTGTAGCATGATCCTAGCTTATCCCATCGTAGTAGTGCAGTGTGGATGCCTTCATCTGCAACTGACAGCATGGGATTAGCATACGTCTAGCTCATCTACATCAGTGTCTACCCAACATCCATGCATGCGCTTGGGTTTTCACAGGTCTCCGTTGTGGCATCACATGCGTGCTTACAAGGTTGTTTTAGTGCATGCCGGAGCTGCTTGTGTCACGTAGACTGCCGGAGGTCCAATCGTTGCCGCAGATTCATAGGACCTC
Source organism: Penium margaritaceum (assembly GCA_023375785.1). Lineage (NCBI taxonomy): Eukaryota > Viridiplantae > Streptophyta > Zygnematophyceae > Desmidiales > Peniaceae > Penium > Penium margaritaceum. The sequence goes on along the minus strand of SZWC01008978.1, from coordinate 21,000 downwards.
GATGAGTGGTAGTGTGAGGATCCTCCATAATTCTGTCGTAGTTTTAGGCGATAGCATAATTATGGAGCATTCTCCTCCCAAGACCAGGTACAATGGATTCGTTGCAGTTGTTAATCTACTCCCGGATCTATGCCATCGTTCTGTACACCTAGTCGTAAACATTTAGGAAATATTGGAATAGGTACAGGTCACACAACACCTTGAGACGCGCATCTACATACTATACACACTCCTTACGATGTCGCTGCCTTGTAGGGCATGGCACGTGAAAGAGATCCGCCTCTGTAAAAGAATGCCACTACCACCATCCGGTACTGTGATGAGGTAATATGTTGCGTGAGTGCTCACTACCTGCAGTTGACGTGCTGCATGAGGGAACTTCTCTTGAGTCAGGGCCAGCGCATACTTCCAAACCCAACACGTGGTTTTCCTTTCGTATCGCTCTTGCACATTCTTTCACATGTGGGATGTATAGTAAGTGTGTGTCGTTCTTGGAGGATGTCGCTCGAAGGCTTTCATGAGCCCCGCATCTCCATTGGAGATGATCAAAACACCTGGGACAAACGTAGCGAGGCATGCAATGCCAAGCAGGTGGTAGATCCTGGTTGGCATCTATTTGTTCTATCTCGGCATAAGCTCCAAAGCCATTGTGCATGCATGTTCATTGGCATCAATGAAACCGAGAAATCGACGTCATTTGTTCTGCCCATTATTGGGGAAGGTGATGTCCATCATCATCATCATGCGCAAGTAGTCCCATCCCAGGCACGACACCCCCGGAGCCCCAAGGACCAACTTGAACTTGGCAGACTCGTCTATTTTTTTAGGTCATGTGTTGTCGTATCCACGCGTTCAAGCTTCATTTGTGGTTAATGACCCCTAATTCATACACCTCACAATGTGTGTAGAATAACTAAACATATGGGTGGGATACTTCTAGGAATTAAGCCAAGAAAAAGAGCATTGTTTCTTAGAAATTTCTTGGGTGACCTATGTTCCCATATTTTCTTATGTACGTGGAAACGTACGCTTTATAGAACTTAATACAGGAATGAATGTTGCAAAAACACCTCACAAAATACTTTTTCACTTAAACCAAACACAAAAACCAAATTGGATGTTCCAGAACACAATGGCCTAGTTTGATACGAAAGTGCCTTTCGTGTTATTTCTGTAATATGCATGATTACCTAGTTTTATACTTCATCTTACAAGTATCCAGAACTGACAGCTTTGCGCATGAAGGTGTACCCCACTCCATGACCATGAATTATATTGTAGGGAAACATCGCAGCTACAGCTAAAGCTTGATTGAACACGAGTGACAAGTTCAATGTCGCTCGAAAGAGATTCACGCATGCGCAGAAAAGATCAAGAGTCAGCTTTTTTGGGTAGCATTTATTGGGTCACGTAACGTTCGTTCTTCTTTTTTCATACGATGCAGTTATGTATTCGTTTCGAGGTCGTCTAGCCACACTCGCCTATACGCCGCCCCGATACAGTTGTGTCTTTGGGGGGGGGGGCGGGGGGGGCATACATCCCCCCCTTGTGTGTATTGGGTCTATGTATTTGTGGGTGTAGCTGGTCGAGAGTCAAATCGATACACAGGTGTATATACACACTTGTGTATGCTTTCAACGGAACTCACAATACACTCCCCACTTCACACCCCCAATACATTTGGGGTGCTCGGGGGGGGGTGGGGAGGGGGGAGATGGACGACGATGTCATCTTGGGAGGAGGTTGTCATCCGTAAAACAAAACTCTCTCTCCCTCTCTCTCTCTCTCTCTCTCTCTGTATAATTCTCACCCCCCCCTCGAAGTCAGAAGTGTATCGTTGGGGCGGGTATACTGAGTAGTGTAGCTTAAAAACAGTCGAATTGATACACAGGTGTACGAAATACATTTGTGTATTGTTTCGAGCAGAATCACTATACACTCCCCACTACATTCCCCCAAAACACTCAGGGTATTGGGGAGGGAGGATGGGGGGACTGTTCTACTGGGACATCGTGCTGTCCACAAATAGTGAGGGCGCATTTCCGCCCCTGCCTCTATGTGTGGATGTAGTCGTCTGTTTTCATCCTTCGCAAAAAAGAACAGATGACTACATCCACACACAGATGATCTTCGTAGACCGTCGATGAGAGGCGATAGACGCCCAGATTGATACAAGCATAGATGTTCTAAAAACACACATTGTTTATTGTCTACGACGTCGACCAGCTACATGCATAGATACACAATCCAGATACACTTCTACATTTGGGGGGGGGGTTCAAACTTCACCCCGCCCCCTCAATATTCAGGAATGTATTGGAGGTGTGTATTGGGAAGTGTATCTGAGCGGGCTGATATCGATACACAAGTGTTGTCGTACATTTGTGTACATTCTGGTACGCTCATACAATACACTACCCGCTATAGACTCCCCATACACTCAAAGTGACTAGGGGGGGGGGTGGGGGGAGGGGGTTGACATAGACGCCGAATCACTAGTGTACACATACTCTCTGATGCCCGATACACTCCCCAATATACCCCCCTGATACACTTGAGGGATTGGGAGGGGGTATCATCCGCGTAAAAAAGTTCATGAAAATTTTGAGCGTGTACCCGCCCGAGTATATAAAAGCACGTGTGAAGGACATCAGATGACGGAGTAGTACTTGTATATGCTTCTCGTAGGTGTCGATCGTTCATAGGACAGACACAACTGTCCCGCAAGATCCTTCAGGGCGTAAGTAGGCACGTTCAAGCTAATGAAAGAATTGAAAGTTTGAAGCTATATTGAAAAGGATTAGCCTGTAATAAGAACTTCAATCCAAATCTTACAAAAATATACGTTGTTCAATGATTAACTAATGAACTCACAGGTGTACGTACATGAGTACAATTATAGGAAGTAGAGGCATTCCACATGTAGTAGACATAGATTTCTTGGTGTATAAAATTGACATAATTAACCATACCTATCGAGCTTAAAGGAGAAACAAACACAAAGGTTCCTCTTCAGCAAGTGGTGATGTGAATCGTAATACTTGTGTAGAAAGTAGTAGGAGGAGACACTAACCTCGTCACACAAAGACGGTAAGCATCACCACGACTTCGGCCATGCCCATGTAAGAAGTGCCTAAGCCAAGGATCGTGCTCGGTACAAGGGGTTGTTTACCACATGGGCTCTAGCAACCGATTTTATGATAGCTCTTAGCACCAGCAGAGACAATGTTGGGTTTTAGGAGATCTAAACTACATGCAATCTACCTTGTTTTCATACAATAATGCCCTACCCAATAGATGGCATACATTAGTGGCCGGAAAGAACATGCAACAGTTTTAAGAGCCCTAGCATCGATCCCATATCAATGTGGATGTTCCACGTGCATCGAGTGGTCGCCGCTTCCACAGACTTGACACCGATACATGCATGGTTGCTTTTAATATGTGAAACTCCAAGATGGTGGAAATCACCACAATCTCTGATGGTGGACTAGCATGCAGCTATGTTCCATGACTTTAACCATTTGAGAAGTTCATTCTCGTCGACCCTCCTATTATGTGTGGTGCTACCAGGGGAGCTGTCTGATGGTCCTACAAGTACAACACGGAGATAAGGTCGATACAGTATCTAAAGAAACATGGACGACGTTATATTGCTTCTATACAGGAAAAAAAGAGCATGCCCATTATGGTTTTTACTGCAAGTGACAAGGATTTGAAGATGTCATGTGAAATGAAACTGTAACGGGTCGAAACCTCCTGCTTTGAAGTTGTCATCGGAGTTCGCATAATGGCGTCCAGAGCTCGCTCGAGGGGTTTTTCCCTCCGCGTCACTCTCGGGGTAGTCGTCATCAACGACCTGTGCAAGGAGACTTGAATAATTCAAGTCTTTAGAGGCCCTTTTCCATGTTTACCTCACCCCTCGTTTTGGGTCCAAAACGAGAAGATATTACCTCAAACTCGTGAGTTTGCATGAGTTTTTTGATTTTGAAAATCGTAGTTTGTCCTAAGCAAACTGGAGTTTCAGTCTTGACATGCCGGCGGAAAATCGCCGCGTGCGAGGCACCATCAGTGATTTCGCGCCGACTTTTCTTGTGGGCTCCTCGCTCTCATCCTCGCCCCCCCTATTCCTTGTCATCGCTTGCTCGCTTGCGAGGAGGGCGATCGGGGGGGGGGGGGGACAAGGGCACGAGGCCACGAGGCCTCGTCCTCGAGGCCCTCGCAGTCCCTCAGCCGCCGACCAGGCTGAGGCCGCGATCGGCGGCTGGCGGCTGGCCGGCCCGCGGCCTGGCGGTCACATGGCCGGCCGCCGGCTGTCCAGTCGGCTGGCAGCTTGCCGGCGGCCAGCAAAGTGCTAGCTGTCGGCCAGCCCTCGCTAATGCGAGGGGTGGTGTGCAACCACCCCTCGCTTCAGCAAGGAGGAAGGGACGAACCGGCCCTCCTGCTACGATCCTCCCCACTTATTATGAATTGCCTCGGTTCACGAACAACAAACAGGAATGTCGGATAGTGAGTAATCAACATTGTGAAAGAAAATGTATAATTTCACTTTCCAGCTAAACATGAACATGTGCCTAGCACTTGGCCCTAAGCTGCAGCTTGTCGGTTGGCATGGCTAGCGGCCTCCTCCCTTTAGGCTGGACCGTCCACCCGACAACCATGTTGGACGTCTCCAACATCCTATGGTTATAGTCCATGAATGCCGTCCTAGAGGAATGTTGTTTAGTTTTTCCCCATTTTGGTGGTGCCCCCTGACACACGTCAATCTGTGCATGCTGTTAGCTCACTCCAATACTCGTTGACCACTCCCGTGGGAAACCGATATTCGGACTTCCACGAGTTATGTTTAGGTCCACACCCGGTCCAATGAACTAGGTATTCCCTAACAACCCACGATAGGAGTGGACGCTCTTGGTGCTGGAGTTGACAAAGAACCTTAGATTGGCCGTCGACAGGAAGGATTGCCGATGGTGGCTGAATGGTTCCCTCCGTTGTGTATGGATCCAACAAGATCACATAAAACACGTCATGTATCTTCATAATCGGTGAAAGTAGCAATTGGTATGCCACTAGCTCGATGTGTACAACGATGGGAAATGGCCCAATCCACTTCGGAAGATGTTTTTGCACCCCTGGCGACGTCAGCCAAGGGTTCTTAGTGCTAAGCAGCACTTTGTCACTCATGTCAAATGAGACCTCACCGCGACTCTTGTCGGCATATGCCTTTTTTCGTTGCCGAGCAGCTTAAAGGTGACCCTTCGCCTCTTGTAACAAGAAGTCTATGCGCTCGGCAAAGGCTTGAGTGGAAGGAACATGTCCTCGTGTACTCCCACTCTTCACCAATAAAGAGGGCACCACTGGATGCCAACCACAGTTCAACACAAATAGTGTGAACTGTGTAGAGTCGTTCACTGAGTTATTCACCACAAACCTTGCCGGTGCTAGGAATTCATCCTAGTCATTCATGGCAGGGTCCACGTACACGCGGAGCATTTGTTCTAGAGTGCGGTTCATACATTCCATTTGTCCGTCAATTTGAGGGTGAAACGCTCTCGACATTTGCGACTCATTGCCGAAGTACTCGTGCCCCTTGTGGCGGAACTTACTAGCAAATTTGCTATTTCAATTTGAGATAATGTACAACGGTAAGCAATGGTACTTTGCAACACCCTCAAAGAAGAGACGAGCGGTCTCCTCTGTGTTCACATCAGTGGTTGTAGGAATGAATTGTGTCATCCTTGTCAGAAGATCCACAACCACGAGTATTGCATCGTGGCCACAGGCCGTGTCGGGAAGACCAGTAATGAAGTACATGCTAACGCACTCCCATGGAGTCCCAGGAATGGGAGGCTATTAGAGGATTCCAGCAGGCTTCTTGTTACTAGCCTTATTCCAAAGACATGGGTCGCATGTCATGCAATACTTCCGGACATCGACACTCCATCCTGGCCACCAATAGTGGTCCAAGAGTGCCTGTTCGGTCTTTCAAGGTCCCACATGACCTGCGACCGGCGGGTCGTAGAACTGGGAGATCATATTAACTATAGGGTCTCCTGAGTCTGGCACAACAACTTGTTCCCCGTTCCAAAAGGTACCTGTGACGTCCACCAGTCCGAACTTTCTAGATTTTGAGAGTCTTAAAATAAAGAGTTCACGTAGTATCTCATCCGGATTTTATTGACAAAACCGTTGTAGTGGATAATCTCTCGAGGTGGTTGCCGTACATGTATATGGGACTCTGGTGTTTGCACGATTGCTGTCGTAATGGTCATAAAATACCGACCGACTTTGGTAGTTGCTTTAATTTCCATAGGCTGTTGGCTTAGTGGATCGGCCACATTGATGCGTCCTGGACGATATTCCTTTGTGAAGGAGAATCGGCTCAGGTATTCACTCGAACGTGCTTGTCGTCTTGACAATTTCGTTTGTATTTGGAAAACACCAATGGGTTATGGTCGGTCACGACTGTCACACCCCCTTCAACGCCCTCGAGGTAGCAACACCACATCTTGAAAGAGTGTACTACTGCAAGGAGCTCTTCATTCCCATTTGTGTATAGATTATCCGCGGGGATGAGCTTCCGACACTCATACGCCATTGGGTGACCATTTTTCATGAGAACAGCTCCGAGTCATACTACCAGCATATCACATTGAGCCACCTCCGGTTGCGATGGATCCGGAAGAGCTAGGATGGGCGTTATGTATAGAATATCCTTGACTTTGAGAACGGTGTTCTCGTAATCACATGTCCATTCCTAATGCACGTCTTTTTGCGTGAGCCTGGTTAGTGGTGCTATCATGGTCGAATACCCTTGCATCAACAGTCGAAAGTAGTTCGCAAGGCCGAGGAAAGACCGAATCTGCCCAACATTTTCCATACGTGGCCAGTCCACTAGGGCATGGGCCGTTTGTCGGTCGACACGGATACCGTTATTGCCGACGATGTGTCCAAGGTATTTGAGCTTATCTTGTGCAAACTTGCACTTGCTCTCTTTTGTGTAGAACGTCTGTTCGTGAAGGATAGCGAGGACTTTGCGTAGATGTTCTATGTGTTGTTCTATGGATTTGGAGAAAACCAGGATGTCGTCGAGGTAAACCAAGACAAACTGAGCGATTTATTTTGCAAACGTTCGGTTCATTTATCCTTGGAAGGTTGTCGGGGCGTTCGTTAACCCAAAGCATAACACCAATGATTGATAGAGTCCCATGTGCATTTGAAATATAGTTTTGGACACATCATCTTCCATTTAGACAATGCAAGGACGAAAATACTTTTGCCCTTGGAGTTGGTCAAACATGTCCTCAATCCGTAGTACGGGGAATCTATTTTTCATCGTTAGCTTGTTCAACGCCCGGTAGTCCACGCGTATCCATAAACCACTGTCCTTTCTGTTCACAAGAAGGATCGGCGTACCGTACAGCGAGCTACTTGGCCCCCTCCATCCCTTTGTAGTGTACTCTTTGTTTGGCATTTGGCCTCTCACCTTTTTGCTGGACTAAGACGATACGTGGGTCCGAACGGGGGAGTCGCCTCCGGTTGTAGCGGAATCGTGTAGCCCACGTGTCGTTCTGGCAGAAGCCCAGCCGATGGGTCTTGTAATACATCAAAGATCTCTGCCAATAGAGATTTGATCTCTTCTGGTGTGTCTTCCTTCATGTCGTCCTCCACTTTCTATAGATGGGAAAAGAAGTATCGATAACCTTGTCAAAAACATCTCTTGACCTACATCGTAGACAAGCTGGCATGGACTTTCAGTCGGGTCAATGACAATTCCATACTCGGAATCAACGTAAAGCGACGCTGTTCTTGTCATAGGAGCATGATTCATAGCACATTCGAGCTTTATTTTCACGGAGCGAGGGATCGCTTAGCACTACGTCAAACGGGTCAAGAAGGTTAAATACCTTCAACGCGATACTCTGTGTGTATCCTTGAATACAAAATTTTACTTTATATGTACCGACCAAGGGTACCGTAAGGTTGTCACCGACAACAACTGCATCATTTGATGGCTCGTATTTCAGGCCAATCTGTCGGGTAAATCCAAGGCTAGCAAATGAGTCATCTCCACTGGTGTCAGCAAGTAATTTCATGGGAGCACTAGCTAAGTATCCTTTGAACTACATCGTCACGTTACCTCCACTCTTCCGAGTGAACAGGCTTGACGACGGCAAGCCAAGTTTGTGTTAAACACGGAATCGGTACGGCGGACACCGCAACCCCCATGATTCACCCACTCAAGTCCACATATTGTGGGAACGTGTAGATTTGGCTATAACTTTCTACTACTTTAATTTGACTGGGTCAAAATTGTCGACCAAAGGTACCGCGAACGTGATTGAACTCACTGCTTTGAGGATGTTTGCTTCAATCCCTGTACCGTACAAATCTTGCATTGTGGTTGGCACTAAGCATGTTCTATCACGCATCTCATCCGAAGATGCAAGGTTTAATGGGCAACGGCGGTTAACAAGCGTAGGATGAGGTTCAACAAGAGGGGGGAAGCAACATTGAAGCTTGAACTCGTAAAAAAACTCAAATTGTTTAACATGCTCATTTGAAAATATGAACAAACACTCGTTATCAAGTTTTACCCCTGAGTGGTCCCCACTAACATCACTCAGGGGTGGGGAAAACCCGCACCACGGCTTTGTCCATTTCCACGGCCGGGTCCATAGCTGCGACCGCAGCCCTGTCCACGGCCTTGTGCACGGCCTCCTGCTGCAACATCCCCATGCGGTGCTGCTACTAAGGCTAACGTCGTGGCCTCTTGTCCTCAGGGCACTGAGCCCTAAAGTGGCACGGCTGTATGTAACTGTGGGAGAGTCTGTCATGGAAGGCTATGTTGCAACGCTTACGCGCCGCCTACAGCTCGTCATTGTCGTGGCTGCGCTTGTGGTTTGGGGTCTTGTGCTCACCGGTCTTCTTGACTGGAGGGTTTGCGGGCTACTTGGCCTTGGCCTCGCCCCACTGCCCAGTTTCTCCTCAAGCCCCTGTAGAGTCCATGCGCATGTCACAGCCTTGCTGTGTACTCGTGTTCGGCCGCGCGTCCGAATAGTAATTTGGGTTCACCAAATACACTTCACTCATGTAGTCCCGCAATGCCCTCGAGCTTGTCCAACCCGGGTGGTTGCTGTTGTGGTGGTCTTGTCCTTCAGCTTCTCGCTGGCAAGACCGTCACACAAGTAATCCAACAGCATGCACTCCGGGTACTTGAAGGTTTGAGTCCCATCACCCTCGGTGAAGCTTTCGACTTCCTCCACGAGTGCGGTGAACATGCTCAACTAGGCTTCGAGCGAGCTGTCCAGCTGCTTTAAGTCGTTGTGGAAGGCGCTGCGCCTCCTCATGCTGGGTGTATTTCTTCCGCATGATCGCGCAGAAGGCCTACCACGGCATGGGCTGTCACTCGAGATGCCGCTGCTGTGCACCCCACTCCGTGACCACATACTTGAAGAGCTTGTGTTCAAGCCACGTCGTGGCAAGGTCGTCCCACTCACTGAGTGAAGCCTTGTAGACGCGTAGAACATGCTCCATGCAATCTAGCCAGTAGGTCAGCTTCATGCCCTTCTGGAAGATCTCCACACCATGGAGGAAGGACGTGTTCGTGGCCGACTTTGAAGTTTTCGAGGCAAGCAAACTTTCTCTGCCACCGACAGTGGCATCAACACTTGGGGCACGATGCGTTTACTGCTATATCTGCACCCATGTCACACTCTGCAACGCCTCGTCGAGGTCACCGCATTGGCAGCTTGTCTCATGAGTGGCCAGGCGTTGCAGCTGGCGATCATGGTTGAGGTCCAAGATGCTCTACTCGACGTGGGCCAGCAGGTTGGTGATTGGAAACTTCAGCCCTGGTGTCGTCATAGCATCGACAATAGCCTCCAGGGCCTTGCGTTGTCCGTATGCATTGATCCATTGTAGGAGGGTACGATTCGTGTACACGCCTCCAAGGAGTCCCACCTTCCGGAGGAGGCTGTCGTCGGTAACGACACTCGAGTGGATGCTGGTCTGCCCCATTGCGGTCACGTCGTAGGAAGGGGGGGTCCGTCCCCAATACTCCGGGTGGTGTCGCACCTCTACCGTTGGTGGTGGTCTTGAGTCAGCCTGCCGCCTCGACAGCCAACTCAGCAAGCCTTTGGCGTTCATCGCAATTTGCCTTTGTGGCGACGCTATCCGGCTCGCTCTCACGGGAACTTCCTGCATGGCTAATTTTGGCGCATCTGCTGCTCTCGGCACCCTCGCTGCTCTCGGCAACTTCAGGCGATATGGTGAGCATCTTGCCCTTCTCGAGCGATCGGCTCAAGATTGCCACACGACAATGGCGATGATCCAGGTCCTCGTTCCCTTCTCCATCCTCAGCGTCGTGCTCTTTGTCGGGGTCCACGTCCGGGTGGTCCTCCTCGAGTGCGCCGTCTGTCACAAGGAGGTCGCCCACGTACACGTTGACGTGCTCGTTGAGCAGTTTCTTGGCTTCCGTATGCTTCTCGGTGTCGTTGAGCATAGCGAGGGCTGCCTTTGGCGGTAAGGTTCCCTTTGGTTTGGCAACTGTGCTTTCAGCGGCGTCTCCTAAAATTTGGAGTCCGCCAAGGGCGTGTGGTGGGATCATGACCACCTTGCCTTTCTTGGCCTTGGAAGGTACGGCACTTGCCATCTCGTCGCCCGTGAAACTCGAAGTGAAGATCATTATGACAATCACCCCACAACTTCGAAGAGGAATTGCCTCCCAAGGTCTCCTTGCTCTCACAATTGATGAGGCAACTATAGATTTAATTTGTATTTTCCTAGGCTGCCACGGTCGGCACAAGGGCGTGGATTTTGAAACTAGTCTTCCTAAGCCGTGACTCGCGGTAATTGGTAACGACTAGTATGTAGAAAAACAGAAAATTCACTACACAAGGGAATAACAAACCATGTGAGTACCCCTCACAAAACAAGGGCAAATAGTAGAGGTGGATTTATACAAATTCCTAACCACTATCTCAACCCTCCTTCCAATATTTTGTCTTCCTCTTGTCGTCTTGTCTTCCTTTGCCTCTTCCTATGTTCTCTTGGCACGCCTTCCGCCTCCTTGGATGCGCACTACTTGTACTCCACGATGATTTAGCGGCCTCCAAAAATTCTGAAAGTGGCGCTTTCCTCTTTTTCCCTTTTCTATCAGGCCATGAGAGTTTCTGGTATTGGGACAAAGCATCGTCCCAACTTTTGGTTGAAGAGGAGGAGAGGGAGCCTTGAGAAGAGGTGGAACCTTTGTGGTTTGGGGATGGGTACCTCTTATCCCGTCCCTAAAAAAATCTCCCAGGCCACTGGTATGGAGGAGAGACTAAAAGGAGGAAGCCCCCAAAAACATGACTCTTCTCTACCTTCCTAACGCCCTTTACCGCCCTTCAAACTATGAAGTGAAATCCCTTCTAGCATTTTTGCTACTACTTGTAACTGTCGGCGTTATTTTATATTCGGCGTAGCCGCTGTTTTCGCCGGACCCTAGGTCGCGGGGGTCGTCTAACTCCGATACCACTGTAACGGCCCGGAACCTCCAGGTCTTGTTCTGAAGTCATCGTCGGAGTTCGCTGAATGGCATCCAGAGCTCGCTCGAGGGGTTTTCCTCGCCACATCACTCTAAGGGCAATTGTTATAAATGACTCGTGCAGGGAGACTTGAATAATTCAAGTCTTCGAAGGCTCGTTTATGTCATTACCTCACCCCCTCGTTTTGGCTCCAAAACAAGGGGGTATTACCGTGAACTCGTGAGTTCGCACGAGTCTTTTGGTTATGAAACTTGCAGCTTGCCCTAAACGAACTCGAGTTTCAGTTTTGACGCATCGATGCAAAGTCGTTGGGTATGAGGCACGATCGACGATTTCGCATTAAATTTTCTTGTGCGCTCCTCTCGCTCCTTGTTCGCACCCTCGCTCCCCTATCCCTCATCCTCGCTCGCTCGCTTGCAAAGAGGGCGAGCGAGGGGTGAGGGCACGAGGCCGCGAGGCCTCGCCCTCAAGGCCCTCGTTGCCCCTCAGCCACCGAGCCGGCTGAGGCCGTGATCGGCGGCTGGCGGCTGGCCGGTCACTTGGCCGACCGCCGGCCGTCCAGCCGACCGGCAGCCAGCTGGGCGGCTGCCAGCGAAGTGCTAGCCGTTGGCCAGTCCTCGCTGACGCGAGGGGTGGTGCGCAACCACCCCTCACTTTAATGAGGAGGGAGGGACAAACCGGCCCTTTCGCTACAGAAACTGTATGAACATAGTTGTATAGCATGAAGAATCCGACTACTAGAGGAGAATTTAGGACAGTGGGCATGGTGTCTTTCCTAAGATGCATGTTTGTAGGGGGCGGGTCATGGTCTGTTCAAGGGAATCGTGCTATATCTATAACATAAGTCGATTCCGTGTAGCTTCCTTTTTGTGGGGCCTTCCCAATTTGACATTCTCCTGATACCACTTCTGGCACAAGGACAGTTCTCCAACAGTATCTTAGTTTAAGATGAATGCGCGTGATGACGGAGATGGTGGCCGAGTATCGGCGGGTGGCCGAGGTACACCACTAGAATATGTATGTGTAGCAGTAGCCGCTAGCGCCCAAGGCTTGGAAAAATGTTGGGGAGATGAAAATTGCATAGGAGTTTGATCGCACGGAGCAGGCGATGCTGTGTTGTGGGTTGGGCAATGGTGGACCAAGTAGGAGTCAGACTGCACGGAGGAGTAACAGCCAGGTGATTATGTGATGTGCATTGAACATGGTTCAAATTGCATGGACTGGAGCGTGCTAGACAAGATTGTAGAGCAGGTTGGGCAGCGGCTTGCCGAGTAGGAGTCTGGTTTTGCGAAGGAACATGTGCCGAACAAGGCTATGCAGGGAGATGGGCAGCAGGCGGACAAGTGGGCGTCTAGGCATGCTGTGAAGCAAGCTTTACAACAGGTGTTTGGGTAGGCTTTGCAGCGGTTGGGTAGCGGATGCTGGTTGGCGCAGATGTGGATTGGGGATGAGCGTCGGCCTGTGGTGGTTGCCAACAAGCAGAAACATGGCAGGCTTACCGACCGGGGTTGTGGAAGCGTGAACCTGAGAGTGCTGACAGGTTTGCAGAGGCGACTCTCTGAGTGATTGCTCGGTGATCTAGCAGCATGCAAGGCAATCGGTTCTACTAAAGTACGAGAAAAGCTCCCTGGCTACTGGATAATTTCTCCCAACTACCACCTTTTCCTCTGGTGGAGGAAAAGGTGGCAGTTGAGATGAGTGCATAGCTTGACATGGAAAGAGTTAAACTACACACAAAACATGAGGACGTCTTTTAGATACTGCTTATTGGGAGGTCGAGTAAGCTGGAAAACCTAGGCAACAGGTTGGGACAGCAGCGTTGTTGATGCAGCGTGCGGGCTTCCACGCTCGTTGCTTAAGTCAGCTGCCCCCTCAGTCTGCTGCTCTAGAGTCTAAGTCTGGAAGCTCTGGGTTTGTTACTCAGAAACGTGCGCGCCAGTGTTAGCGCCAGAAAGCAGCTGAAAACTGAAAGTGACTGATTAGGAATGAAGAATGAGCAACAATGGGAGACCCCTCCAAGTTCTAGCTCCCCCCCACTAGTGTAGAACTTGTTACTCAGCTAACCAGCCAATCAGAAAATAGTCNGCTGCCCCCTCAGTCTGCTGCTCTAGAGTCTAAGTCTGGAAGCTCTGGGTTTGTTACTCAGAAACGTGCGCGCCAGTGTTAGCGCCAGAAAGCAGCTGAAAACTGAAAGTGACTGATTAGGAATGAAGAATGAGCAACAATGGGAGACCCCTCCAAGTTCTAGCTCCCACCCACCAGTGTAGAACTTGTTACTCAGCTAACCAGCCAATCAGAAAATAGTCCTAGCCCTATTTTCTGGCAGGCAGGGTTTTCTCGGTGAGCCCTGCCTGACGCCCGACAGCCCAAAACCCGTGTGTTGTCCGTTTTGCCTGAAAACTGGACCATACCATAACATCAACGCTGCGAACGCAGTCGTCCGGTGAGAATCAGCTAGAAAATAGCAGCAAAGAGTTATGGCTACCCGAACCCAGGCAGTGCCTACGATTGTCAGTGACGCCAAGCAGGGCCACACAGCAGGAGACATGGACCCTAGGCATAGCATGATGGTGCAGACGCAATGCCACAACCAGAAAAAAGAGCTGGGTGCATGGAAACAGCATCTGCAGTGGCAGTGACTGCCGGCGGCCCGACCGCCGAGGAGGCCTGTGGATGGAGCTGAGCGCATCGCCGGAGGAAGGAGGCTCCAGCGGACGGTGTGTGGACCTCAGCGCGCGTCGGCTCCACCGAGCAACACTCCAGCAACGTCGAGTCTCGCCGTCAGTCATCTGTACGTCGATGTACACAAGCCGGGAGGACACAACAGAGTGCAATGAGAGATGCGCGAAAACCAACAGAGTATTGGGCTAAAGTAAAAGCCTCTGGCTTTCTGGCACTGGCAGGGGTGTGGGGCGCCGTAGCGCCAACAATAGTTATTAAGCATCTTATTCCATGAAATGTATGCGTAGCATATCCGGTAGGTCGTCTCACCTCGTTTGATGACGAGCGACAATGCCATATCCGCGTTACCCCCCCCCCCCGTGATCGTCGCCCCGTGATGGTTGCCATCGTGTGGCGTAGAGGAGGCAACGGCCTCGCAGCCATGGACAGACCCCACCTGCACGCAATGACCACACGCGATCACCTGGCATCGTCGGGCGACGTTTAATGTGTCGCATGCCATGTCTGTGGCATCAGTTGCCATGGTACCATGTCATGGCCCCATAACATCTTTACAGGGCCATGGTTTATGCTCACACGTTATATTTGTACACACCATTTTGACGGGGTTCGACACCATGGAAGTAGTCCACATGCAGCTGAAAACACGTGAGAGGCGAATAAAGGGCGTCTTCCAAATCAACGGCCGTCCTTTGCATCAAAGAACGTCATCAGTGCATCCCACAAATTATGCTGAGATGCGAAAGGAATGAATGGTCCAGAGAGATTAGAAAGCCCCCCCCCCCCGGTTGCACGTAGTTGTGATAGACCGCAAGGCATCATTAAATTAAACTTTGGCACATTGGAGAAATTCGGATAAGGACGTATGCGTTACATGGATGTACCCGAGAACGCAAAACAATGCATGAATCGGTGATTGTGCCAAGAAAACGAAAAGGTGCCCAAGAGACAGTTCATACAATGCAGGCATGGCTAGCGAATGATCCATGAATGTACCCCATGGTGACTTTTGTCCAACGATGTGGGCGGTTGGTTGCTTTTCTTCCAAACGCTGGCAGAATGGTTGCTTTTTGTGTGCGAGGTGGGTGGATTGGAGTGGAAAATTTCGTTTTATGGGTTTTTGAGCCATCCCATTCATATGCTAAACATGGTTCTTCTTGACATAGCAACCTCGACGAGGTAAGTGGACATTCATTCGTGCACGCAAATACATGGCCACACTTCTCTTATGAGAAAAATTCACCAAAGTTTCGTACCTGGTAAACCCTTTGGCCCTGAAGAGAGCGTCATGGTGACATGTGAGCTTGGTTCCTTGAAAATGTTTGTCCCAAGACCCCTTCTCCAGTCCTTGGAAGCGGATTTCTTTCATGTCGTTGGTATTGTCAGATAAAAACTTGATGAAAGGCTATATATTATTTAAAAATACTAGAAAAATGTTTGGAGTTGAGGTTCCGGTGGAAACAACCTATTTCACACCTCTCTCACCATCTGTGGCACCCAGGCAGTCAGGTTCGGCCTACAGACTAACTTTTGTGCTGAGATAGCTTCCCACTGTAGTATACTACAGTGGGAAGTGAATTATCTTTCGGATACATTTGTGAGAGGTGCCTTGTTCGACCCCCCTCTTGACGCGGACTGCCTCCTGTTGGAAGTCGTAGCTATAAGATGCTATAGCGCTTTCTCATTGTTCAGAGAGACCTGTTTTGGGAGCGCATTTTTCTCGGATGTCCACATGAGGGCCGGAACGGACATGTGGATGGCTGTCAAAATCACGTGGGGAGTATTGTTCAGCGAAGCCGATGGGTTTCCAAAACACGTCACCATAGGTGGAAAAAATAAGTTCCATCGCAAAAGACAACGTCGTGCGTGGATCCCCATGCGTGCTCGACGGGCACTGTATTTTTAACCGGAGATTATAATTTATATGTACGAGAAACTTTGTTGAGCCTGCCGAGAAAACAAAAAGGTCTCCGTCGATTAGCGTCGCTGTCTACTCGGTCACTTGAACAGTACATGCGAGGCAGGTTTCCGACGATAGCAGGTCCTCGGATATATTTGCGGCCTGAAAATAGGTATAACTAGATATAAAAGTCCGAAGTCGACATTTATAATCTACTCGCAACCGGAACAGGCACTTACCATCGTCGCGATCTCGACCCGTCACCTCGCGTCTAGGCGAGTCGCAAACCAAGCAGTTCGCATATAGTTGCCCTTATCTTTCAGCTCTTGCGCGTCTTGCCACAACAGACGGCGTCGATCGCGCCGGCGCTTGCGGTTCAGCCGACTGTATGAGTCACGAGGCAGACTCGGTTGGCTGCCGTGGGCAGGACAGCAAAACTCTTGGTCAGCACCGCCCGGCATCCACGCCCTGCCAGCAGGATTACAGCTCCTCCCCCTTCGCTACTCGGAGATTGGTGAGAGTTCGTGACTGTTTTTCCTTCTTGCAGTGTGTTTCACCGGCTAGTGAATCTTGTGTTGCGAGGAGCTGTTGACCGCTTACCCCTCCCCTTGAGATTCACGTCCGATCGGCACAGCCTGAAATATCGGACGGTTGTAGTTGACCGATCCGATTATCCTTTGGCCTCCTCGGTTCTCCTGGAGAGCCTCTCCTAGACTTTGGGTCTAGTCTGCAAGCGGTGAGCAACTGTCTGCGTTCGATTGACAGATATCGACGATGTAGATTCCGCCGACATCCCCTAGAGAAGACCACACTTAGTGATGCCTAAATCCGGAGTCGATGGGCTCGCAGTGCCAAAGCGTCGAGTGACGACAAGCGCTGCTGTCGTACGAAAACCATGGCCGTGCCTAGGATTTGATGAATAGGCAGCGCCTATCCACGTCACTCAACTTTCGAGCCATCTTTCAGGGGAATCTTCTCTCAAATGCCTTCTAATTCGCGGACTCGAAGGTCGAAGTAGGGTTCGGATCCTGAAAACCACCTTATCTAACGGACAGATTGCGTTTCATTCTTCATATTGGGTCATAGCTCCGCGGGAAGTTTTAAGCTGACGTCATTATCGCCTTTCATGTTGAGTGGCGTGGATAGGCGATGCCTATTCATCGAATCCCAAGCACGGCCAATGAATTGGATCGGCTATTCACAACCAAGAAAACGCACACACCTCTCTCGCGCACAGCCCGCCCTCGCCTGGCCCTACATCGCATCAAGACTCATTCATTGTCATGTCAGCTTCAGTGTTGCACATTCGTTCCAGCATAGCGCGAATGTGGAGATCGCTTGCCCTCCGGCACGTCCAACTGTTGAAGCGGTTGACCGTTTGGTGTATGTAGCGGAAGTGGAACAAGCGGTCGGCCATCTATTGAAGTTGAAACAGCAAACGCGTAAACTTCCTCATCTCTGCCATATCAGCAGCAGGTGCAATCGCAGCGGTAGTGGCAGTCATAGCAGCGGCAACAGCAGAAGCACCGGCGGCGGCGGCGGCATCAGCAGCAGCAGCACCGGCTGCTGTCTCGAGAACTTTCTTGGTCTTCTTCTCATGAGCATGGCCCATATCCATTGCAAACGCCACGGGGGCAGCAAAGCTTTGCTGCTGCGCTGCTGGCTGGCCTGCTCCTTCCTCGTCATCGCGACTACCATGAACCTTCCTACCGTCGCCAGCTCCTCTGAAGAGCAGCAGCAGCAGCAGCAGCAGGGGGAGCAGTATGGAGGCGGCCCCATCGACCTATCGGAGGTAAAGCTGCCGCTGCCGCCGCCGCTGCTGCTGCTTCTTCTTGGACGCTTGTTCACTCGGAAGCATCAGACTCAACTGCTTCCTCCTGCAACCTTGACATTCCGGCTGGTGCTTGCATGCCCTCTCGGGAAAGGCTGGTGGTCTTCTGGGTGCTGCTGGTAGTGCTAGGGCTGTTGCTGTTGGTGGTGCTAGGGCTGTTGCTGCTGGTGGTGGAAGTGGTGGCGCTTTTTTTCCCTGGTGCTGGTGGAGTTCCTAGCTCTCGTGCTTGTGCTGAGCACAAAGCACCAGCTAAGCACCAGCTTAGTGTTAATGCTTGTTGTGGAGCCCATGCTGCTGACGGTCTTTGTCGTTGTTTTTGTTCCTGTCATGTCTTTATTTTTGTGTGGTTTTGTTCTGTTTTTGTTTTGCGTGTTTTACTTTTGTTCCCCCCCCCCCCCCCCCGCCCCCCCCCTCGGTGTGAGTGACGTGTCGTGGTGCAGCTGCAGCAACGGCATCCGCCTCACCATGAACTTGGTTGGTTTCCGTCGGGCCGGTGGCGTTCCGGCACCCTTGTCCTGCCGTGGGCAGAGCATGCTGCCCTCAACCCCAGAGCAATGTGCAATGTGATGGTCGAGAGGTGATGGTCGAGAGGTGCAAAGCGCTGCTTGTGCGCTCTCGATCAATAGGAGCCCCGTGGTGGCGCCTTGTGAAGTGGTCCGTGGTGGATGCGCGGTCTGCTTGCCTGCAACATGCAAGGCCAGTGCTCAAGGTCGGTGTTCATGCGGGCGATGTTGGGCACTGTGCTGGGCGCTGCAGGTGAAGGTGCTGACGCTGCGCAAGGGCGCCATCACGACGGGTCGCCGCTCGTCTGGCGTGCCGCAGCTCAAGTGTGTCTCTGGCTGCGACTTTGAGCCAGGTGTGTCCCATCCCGTCTTGTTTCGCCTCGCCTCGTCTCGTCTCGTCTCGTCTCGTCTCGTCTCGTCTCGTCTCGTCTCGCCTCGCCTCGCCTCGCCTCGCCTCGCCTCGCCTCGTCTCGTCTCGTCTCGTCTCGTCTCGT
>SZWC01008977.1:81357-95829 GCA_023375785.1 Penium margaritaceum | reverse complement strand
TTCATGAGGATTGACTTGGAAGCATAAGTGGACTCAAGCTTTTTCCAAACCTCCTTTGGCGTGAGGATGCCACGGACGAGGAGTTGCTGCCGTTCGGCAAGGTGGAGGTAGATGGTTGCGAGGGCGCGGTCACGCTTCTCGCGGTAGGTACGGGCCTCGACAGGGGATAGGGAGCTTTCTTTTGGTTTCTTCTCCTTCTCATTCACCTAGCTCCAGAGACCCTTCTCCATCAGAATCATCTTCATGTTGTTGCTCCAGTTGAAGAAGTTCTTGCCTTCGAACTTGGCGATGTTGACGCCGGCGACCACGGAAGCGGATGTCGCCATGGTAGTGCAACATTGAGCCCACAAACGGCTCTCTCACACAATAGGGTGCAAGGAATGCCTCAGGGATGAAGCAAAGCCTTGTTCTAGCTATGATACCACTGATGGAAACTTGGCAGCCCTCAGGGAGGTGATCAGGCTCACTAAGAGCCGCCTAGGCAGGACCAACTGTTTGTGAGAGGGAGTTTCAGGTTGCACAGACAGAAATTACAGAAGCAAATGGAGGTCCGTAGAGAACGCGAATGTCTGAATCAACTCTTGATTGAGAAAGTAAATTGTCAGAGATTTCTAACAAGCCCTTATATGCCTCATTTGGCCTGGGGAGCACTGAGATACACTCTGTCAAAGTCTACCCTCTAGCACACTCTCCTAGCCTAGCGGGATGAACGGCAGTCACCTTGTCACACAAGAGAATTATGTCTCACACCACTCGAATGACCAACAATCGTGGTCTGCACCTTCCTTAAAGTCTCTTTGAGGTCCTCTAGCTACCTTTTCTCCTTGAAGGCCTCACTCAGCCGTCCTAGCCAATAATCCTGCCGCCTTTTGAGCTCAAAGTGCTCAGGTCATCACTTGAACCGGACCCATGATCTCCAAACTTTGGAAATCCATATCTCACTCAAATGGACTCCGCATCGAGTTCCGTGAAGTCCGTTGGAACCTATGAAACATCCTCTATGCAACTGTCATTCCAGATGACTTTTATCGAGCAACCTATTTTTGTCACTTTCTGGCACTCTCATATCCATCACACCCCCCACCCCTCCTCCTCTCCGACTACGTGGGATGAGGTTTGCTCAGAGAACTCTCCCTGAGTTCAAGTCCATTTGCTTTCGGGTCAGTGCTTTTGGCACCAGTGTGAGGAACCAATGTCCACACTGTTGCACCATTGACCTTACACTTGCACTCTCACACAAAAACATCTCCACACCTGTCAAGCACATTTCACTATGAGTGCTGCTGTGAGAGTGGGTGCTCTCTGGAGATTAGGCTTTAGTGTTTGGAGAGCACAGTCGCAGTGGAAAGATAGAATTGGAGATATCTAGAAGCCAGAGCTGGAAAATACAGGTTAATGACAATGAGCAATGTACAGGGTATTTATACTCTCTGGCCGGTTACTCTAGTCCTAGCCTACTGGTCTCCTAGCTTGCTGTAGCAAGCTACTTGCTCATGTACTTGGTGTCGTACTTGCACCTGAACTCGGTGCCCTACTCACACCTAGTGCCTTGTGCGAGAAGTCCCCAGCCGTCGATCGTTGAGATCGACGGTCGATCTTGTCTCTCGGCGAGCCGCCTCATTGCTCCCGTATGCCTCTCGGCGGTGGGTGTGGTCACCGTGTCGGACACTCCACCGGAGAACTGCGACCGTCGCACAGTCGCAGTCACCGGTTTTACTACCGCCGTTGACCGCGTCCGTTGCCGGGGCCGTCCGTCGAAACGACCCCTCGGCGGGTGGCGTCACCATCACGCCACTCGCCGAGAGGGCGATACGCAACTGCGCGTTGCGTGTTCGGAACGCGCTCGCGAGGTTGCCAGCGAAGCCCCCCCCAGCGACAGCGTGATCCTCACGTCGTCGCTCACTCTCTTGCTCCTCCTCCCCTCGCATCCGCGAGCCGTCGGGGTCGAGCCGGACCTCCCAACACATTTCCAAAAAAGTGAGAAATCGCCCGCATGCCCCCGAAACTCGGACGAAGCCCCGAGTATGCCAGAAAAATCAGGGGTACCTCGTTACACTCCCCCCCCCCCCCCCCTGTCGGAGGCGCGACGTCCCGGCATGCCTGAGATACTCCTGGACAACAGTGTTGGTACCCCCAACGTGGAAGTTGGCCTCTGGTTCCCAAGAGTTGTGCTCCGCCGGGTACCCCTTCCACTGCACCAGAAACTCACGCCGTCGTCCCCTCTGGCGGTCTGCCAGAATCTTCTCCACCTCAAACTCCTCACTTCCTTCGACCTGGACAGTAGGAGGTGGAGCTATTCCGCAACCCTGGAAGAATGTGTTGGGGTCGCGATAGGCACGAAGCAAGGAGATGTGGAACGCCGGATGGATGGTGTAGTGAGCTGGCAGCTCCAGCTTGTATGATACGGTCGACCGCTTCTCCAGAATGCGGAAGGGACCCACCCATCGCAGTTTCAGCTTGGGACTCCCAACTCCCATCAGCTGCAGGTTAGCAGAGTTTAGCATCACCTAATCGCCCACTTGGAACTCCTCCGTAGAGCGATGCTTTCCGCCTGCTACTTCTGCTGCTTTTGTGCCTTCAACAACCATTGCCGCACGACGTCCCAAGTGGTGGCAAACCCTTCAGCAATCTGCTGCACAGCCGGAAGAGATGTTACCATAGCAAGGGCGGCTGGGCTCAGTGGCTGGTGGCTGTAGACCACCTCAAACGATGATTTCCCTATGGATGCTGACACCACTAAGGTGTAGGCGAACTTTGCCACTCCGAGCTTCTCCTCCCAACCCTCTCCATCCGATGGGACCATGCTCCGCAGTAGCTGCTCCAATGTCTGGTTTGTGCACTCCGTCTGCCCATCACTCAATGGGTGGTATGACGTGGTCAGTTGCACCCGCGTGCCCAGCTCCTCCATGAGATCTCTCCAGAATCGCGAAGTGAAGCGTGGATCGCGATCTGAGACCACCGACTGCGGCACTCCATGCAGCTTGATGACATGACTGAGGAGGAGTTGAGCTGTCCCGGCAGCTGTGGTGCTCTCAGGACATGCAATGAAACGTGCCATCTTGGAAAACCGATAAACCACCATCAACACCGTGTTGTTACCCTGTTGCATCATAGGCAACCCGCCAATGAAGTCAAGCGAGATGTCTGTCCAGGGCCTCTCTGGTACAGGTAATGGTTGTAGCTCCCCTGGTGGCTTGGTCTTTCGTGCCTTGATGCGTTGGCACACATCGCAGCTGCTCACAAACCTCTTGCAATCAGTTGCCATTGACGGCCACCAATATTGGCGTGCCAAAGCCTTGAGCGTCTTGTCGAAGCCGAAATGACCCGAGTAATGGGTGTCATGCGCCTCCTCCAGCAACAACTGTTTCAATCGCGCATAGTCCGGCACGACAATCGTCTGCTCTTGCCCCCTTCGCCAATATGTTCCATCCCATGTGGTGTCTTTCAGCGCACCACCCGTGAACTCACTGTCCAGGCCATAGCCGTGCTTGAACAGGCTATGCATGACTAGAGATCCCATCAGCACTGAGATGGCATTGAGGCTCAAGCCCAGCCTCTGCGACAGAAGATGTGCCAGGTTCACCTTCCCAGGCTTGTACTGGATCTCATAGTCAAAACTCCCCTCAAGAAACTCCATCCAGCGAGTTTGTCGACAACTGAGGTTTGGCTGCATCTTCAGGTACTTGAGGGCATAGTGATCCGTGAAGACCATGCAGCGTCGTGACTCAAGGTAACACCTCTAGTGCTTGAATGCATGGATCACTGCCAGTATCTCCTTCTCATGGATTGCGTAATTCAGCTCCGCCCCTCGTAACTTGCGAGATGCATATGCAATTGGTTGCGGCCCCTTTCCATGATCCTGCATCAGCACCGCCCTAATGGCATAGTCGCTTGCGTCCGTCGCCATGACGTACTCCTTGGATGAATCCGGATGTACCAGGAACGGAGCATCACACATTGCAGCCTTGAGCTCCTTGAAGCTCTTCTGCTCCTAATTGCCCCATTCCCACTGGTGATCCTTCCTCAGTAACTGAGTCAGCGGCGCACCCTTCTCGGTGTACCCCCGGATGAATTTCCGCTAGTAGTTGACAAACCCCAAGAAGACCTGGATGTCACGCACGCACTTTGGTGTCGGTGACTACTTCACTGCTTCCACCTTCTTTGGGTCCATGCGGAGACCCTTGCCACTTACGATGTGCCCAAGGAACTCCACCTCCCTTTTCTCGAACTCGCACTTGGAGAGCTTTGCAAACAACTTCTCTCTCTGAAGAATTTCCAACACCTGCCAAAGATGTTGCTGATGCTCTTCAAGAGATTGGGAGTAGATGAGGATGTTGTCGAGGAACACCACCACGAACTGGTCCAAGTGAGGGTGGAAGATCCTGTTCATGAGGCTCATGAACGTTGCAGGAATGTTGGTCAACCCAAACGGCATCACGAGGTACTCGAAATGACTGTACCGCATCCAGAATGCCGTCTTGTCCACATCCTGCTCCGCAATCCGGATCTGATGGTACCCCGAGCGCAAGTCAACCTTACTGAAGAACTGCGCTCCCCTGAGCTGTTCAAACAGCTCCTCGACCCTTGGCAGTGGGTACCGGTTCTTGATCGTTACGTTGCTTAGTACGATAGTCCACGCACATCCGCAGCTCTCCTGTCTTTTTCTTCACAAAGAGGACTGGTGCAGCGTAGGGTGACACCAACGGTCTAATGAACCCTTGCACCGTCAGGTCCTCCAGCTGCTTTTTCAGCTCACCCAGCTCATTATCGCTCATGCGATACCCTACTGAACTTTGATTTCCTTATTAAACAATTGTTTGAGACGAAGAATTCATGATTTTGGTTACAAGTTCATATTTCTTTCATCAAAACGAATACGGTTTAAAAATTCATCTTCTGCAGACCTAGTTCAGTCCTCCTTGGACGTTCTATACATTATGATACGGACATAGGCTCACTTTTGGGTACATTTGAGGAGTTTTTGCCCGTTGTACAAAATCTACCTGATGAAGTTCGACGCTTACTTGCGAGCAACGGGGCAAATTAGCGAGGGACAGGGGAGGGGGTAGGGAGGGTGACGGGGGGTTGATGTGGCACAAGAGACAAGAATCTTCATTGACAGCTGATGTGTACAGCAAGCATAGCAACCTAGGCAACAAAACCCTCTTCTTCGTACCCCTGGATGTCCTGATCAGTCATGAAAGCCAAAGTGTCCGCGGCAGTTGCACTCTGAAAAGCCTGATCAAAGATGGTGTTGAAACCGGAACCAGACCAGGCGTTCCGGACGAGCGCACTGTTGGTCCGCAGATGCGCCCATCCTTTGTGCATCCATCCTACCACTGCATCTTTGATGTGACGCATCCCCATGTTGATGTTGTCATCATCCTTCAGACGTTCTCCCACCCATGCCGAGTAGGCCTTGCTCACTTCTGACTTGAAGGGACGTTGCAGACCCACATCGGCAGGCTGTAGTTTGGATGTACATCCAGCAGGGATGTAGACGAGGAGGACCCACGGAAACCTCTCGTGCACCCATGTCTGAAACTGATGGGATGCCTGCGGTCGCCATGCGTCCAAGAGCAGGAGGAGCTTCGCATGCTCGGTAGACAGCTTCTGTTGCTTACAGATGTCAATGAAGTAGGGTCCCAAGACCATGCTGAACCACTCCTTTGAGGTTTCGACGCTCGCCCAATGGTTGTGAGTGTGGCTGAAGTGCCATGCCATGTTGCGCTGCATGTAGGTGGAGTTTTCACCGCGCGGATGGCATGCGTTTATCTTCCCCGTCCAAATGACCTGGAGCGGAAGAACCTCACCATCAGCTGCCGACGCAAGGACGGCTGTGACCTGTCGCTTGTCGTCCTTTCCAAGAACTTTCACCTCCTTTGCACCCCGCGGTGCGTACGTGTACCTCGGTGCTGGCACAAGCTGCACTCCTGTGTGGTCTGTGTTGACCACCAAGGAATCGATGATGCCATGCAGACGGACCAAAAAAGCAGCCCTCTTGAACATCTGCTCTGCACGTGCCTCCCAGTCATCCGGAAGTTTCTGGGAGGCTGTCATCCCGCAGCGCCATGACCAGCCAAGCTCATCGGCCACGAACAGACGGCACCAGCCTCGCGAAAAAAGCTCGTCGACCTTCTTGCCGTTCACACGCGTGACGCCACGCTCTGCGATGATGGACATGGTCCTGTCCCGGATGGTTCTAGAGCAGAGCTGAGTGCCACGTTCGCGCATGCGCTCCAGTGCCCGGAGAATTTCTCCCTTCAGTTCCGGGTGCTCTGCAAAGTGGCTCTTGCGTCCACGGCTGCCCTGTACCCTCGACGATGTCTTTGCTGCTTCTTCGATCGGCGCAGGAGGCGCTGCTGCAAGAGCCCCTGCGTAGATGGGACGTAGACGCAACGTGCCCTTCTCGTACCAGCCGCGGACAGTGTTCGGTGACAGCTTCGCGTAGATGGATGGTGCATGCGGCATCTGGTAGTGGTGGCAAAGATGCTCGACTGCCTTGCTGAAGGATCCGGTTCGCACGACCGCGGCATGGATGGTGGGGACGTGCCTCAGTCCATACCAGTCCATGTACTTGCCCCTCTTCCCACTGTCGGTTGATGTCGAGTTGTCGGAGGATGGAGGTTGTGGCGGTAGATTCTCAGGGTTGGTGATGCTGTCTGCGACGGCAGCTGCTGCGTCAGCAATAGCATCATCATCAAGCTCTCGCATGAGAGATTCGAATGCAGCATGGTCCTCTCTCTCCCGTGCAGTTTCTTCTGCAGCTGGAAGTGGCAATAGGGCTGCATGGTCTGCTGCATTGTCAGCAACATCACCACGGACGTCGCTGTCATCCGACTCGTCGTCGGACAGCACGACGCGCCTGCTATGCTTGCGCTTAGGGAGTCTCTCGTGGACACTCTCGTCCGGTGATGACTGAATGTCAGGTGGTGATCCGGACACCACCACAACTGGGAGAGCCACAGGCACGGTGTCAGGTGATGGCGAGACGGATGGAGGAAGAACGAGCTGGTGCTTGCGTGGCCGGCCAGGTCCACGCCGCTGCTGAGGGAAAAGGGCTGGCTTGGGTGCAGCCAGTGCTCGGGCAACGTTTTCACGATGTTCATCTCTCGTCACCTTCTGGAAAAAAGCAGTTAGACGAGACATGGTTGCTGCCTGCATGTCTGCTGTTGCTTCAGGCACAGGTTTTACAGTAGTGGGAGTGGTTCGAACGGATCACCACGACTGGGCATCGCGACGCGGTGAGACCTCGGTGCACACGTCCTGAAGCAGACAACGGCTACCAGCCGTTGTCGACTTTGCGACGTGCACAAAATCGATAGCACAACAGTTAAGGCGCGAACAACGTTGACGAAAGGTGAAAACCACCGGAGCTGAACAGAACCATCGAGAAAATACCTACATAGAAAACGAAATCATGGACACAACCCAGACAAGATTCGTCTTAAAAGAATACGCAGTAATATTGCTCCTGGTCGACGAATCATAGTTACACCCCAAAAAACATTTTTTTTTACGAAATCAAAGTTCAGTACAGTAAGCAGCTCGTACTGTTGGAGTTGCTCCCGGAACCAGATCAATTTTGTGGTCGATGTCCCGCTTCGGTGGTAAACCCTTTGGCAGCTCAGCAGGAAACACGTCATTGTAGCTGTCCAACATTCCTTTGATGCCTTCCGACAGCTCTGTTGCAGGTGCTTTCTGCTGCTCGCCCTCTTGTTGCTTTGTCTCCGCTGCGAGCACTTCCACCTCTGCAGCTGCTTCCTTCTGCCGCACCCACACAAGGTACACTTGTTCCCCCTTGCGCTGACAGCGCTTCACCTGCGCGTAACTCAACTGCGGTACATTGCCTGCCTTGGAGTCCTTCTCCTCTGCCCACAACGTAAAAATGATTTGCTCTCCGCATTTCTTCACTTTCACCTGGCTGCGCACCCAATCCACAGCAGGATTCCACCGATGCAGCCAATCACGCCCCAAAATGGTGTCGTAAGTGTCCATCGGGCACGTGTAAAAGTTCACCTCACACGACAGCTTGCCCAGATGGATCCTCAGAGGCTCAGAGGCGGTCCGCACTCCAGCTCCCCTTGCACCAACTTGGCCATAGTTGGCTTCCCGGGTAGCCGTGCAAGCCCCAACCTCTTTGCAAGCTCGTCGCTAAAGAATGAGTGCGACGCGCCGCAATCTAGTAACACTTTAATCTGTCGGTGAGTCTGGCATCCCTCGCCGTCCGCAGAACCAGCCGATACTATTTCGGCTTTCAAGAGGATCCCCGGAACGCTCCCGCTTCCTTCGCTCCGCAGCAATACACTTGGCAGCTCCCTAGTTGTCGAAGGACTTTTGGGGCTGGCGTTCACTGATGCGGACGAAGCTTTCCTAGCAGTAGACTGTCTGCCACTCACTGCTGGTTGCCGTTTCCCTGCTGCTTCTTCTTGCAGTCCTTCTTGTGGTGCCCAGGCTTCCCGCAGATCCAACAGTTTCCACCACGCGGCTTGCTCTGCTGCTAGCCTCCTTGCGCTACGTCGATCTCCATGGGGTCGGTTTGTTGGTGCTGTGCTTGACGCTGAAAATTCTCTTACTTCTCACGGAAACCCCCTCGATGGTAGCGTAGCGCGTCAACGCGCTCAGCAGTGGCCACCATCGCCTGGAACTCCGTGATGCCACTTAGTGCCAGCGTGCGCTGAATTTCTGCCTTCAAGCCGTCGTGGTATTTGTCTGCCATCTCCGGCTCGCTCATGTCGTCGATCTCCAAGCACAACGCCAAGAAATGGCGTGTGTACTCCTACACCGAGCCGATCTCCTTCAGCTGCTTAAGCTTGTTGCGTGCGACCATGGAGGCATTCACAAGATCGAATCGATCTCTGATGGCTTGCTCGAACTGCTCCCATGTCGTCGGCACGCGAGCTTCAGCTTGCACCGTGCCTGGCTGCCACAACACGGCATGTTGCAAAGCTGCGTTCCCACCTCCACCTCGAGTGGCCAGCATATTCAGCTGCCTCCACCACTCCAATGCTGCTCTGCGTAGCAGTGTCACCGCGAATGACACACGCACAGCATCATCCTCTGGAGGGTGACCCAGAGCCCCAAAGTTGCTGTTCATTGCGAACAACCAGGTCCATACGCTCGCACCCTTGACAGAGGGATTGAACGCTTCCGGAGCCTTTGGCTTTGGTCTCGGCGGACTCCTTGACCGGGCCGCCCCAACTTGTCCAGCGTTAGTCCCGTCCCGCATGTCAGCCATCTGCCAATTGAGCCGCTTGTTCTCCAGCTTGAGGGCTCCCAGCTGATCTATGATCTGCTGCAGGGCCAGCTCCATGGCTATAGATAGATTTTAGCCACTGGAGATCCTTCGAAAAGAATTGGCAGCGTTTCGGCAGAAATTGAAAAATTTTCCGGCAGCAATTTGGCAGTCCGGGACGAAAAATCTCACGTCTTCGAAGTGCGTGGGAGTCACCCGTCGTCTCCTGCGCGCGCACGGTAGGCCGTGTGGACGCTTTGGAAATGTAGAAAACTTTCCAGAGGTTGGCTCGTGCGTTGGCTTCGAAGTCTGGTCCAGCAATCTCCCTCTCGATCAGCCTCAACGTTGTCCGCCGTAGTCTGTGCCTTCGCTCCTTGAAGTTTTGCGAGCTACAGCAGTGCTTCCACCCAATGCGTGGCTCTGGCTCTAACACCAGATGTGAGAGTGGGTGCTCTCTAGAGATTAGGCTCTAGTGTGTGGAGAGCACAGTAGAAGCGGAAAGGTAGATTTTCCAGCTCTGGAAGCCAGAGCTGGAAAATACAGGTTAATGACAATGAGCAATGTACAGGGCATTTACACTCTCTGGCCGGCTACTCTAGCCCTAGCCTACTGGTCTCCAGCTTGCTGTAGCAAGCTACTTGCTCCTGTACTTGGTGTCGTACTTGCACCTGAACTCGGTGCCCTACTTGCACCTAGTGCCTTGTGCGAGAAGTCCCCGGCCGTCGATCGTCGAGATCGACGGTTGATCTTGTCTCTCGGCGAGCCGCCTCATTGCTCCCGTATGCCTCTCGGCGGTGGGTGTGGTCACCGTGTCGGACACGCCACCGGAGAAATGCGACCGTCGCACGGTCGCAGTCACCGGTTTTACTACTGCCGTTGACCGCGTCCGTTTCCGGGGCCATCCGTCAAAACGACCCCTCGGCGGGTGGCGTCACCATCACGCCACTGGCCGAGAGGGCGATACGCGACTGCGCGTTGCGTGTTCGGAACGCGCTCGCGAGGTTGCAAGCGAAGCCCCCCCCAGCGACTGCCTGATCCTCATGTCGTCGCTTGCTCTCTTGCTCCTCCTCCCCTCGCATCCGCGAGCCGTCGGGGTTGAGCCGGACCTCCCGAGACATTTCCAAAAAAGCGAGAAATCGCCCGCATGCCCCCGAAACTCGGACGAAGCCCCGAGTATGACAGAAGAAGCAGGGGCACCTCGTTACAGCTGCGTCTCCTCTTACTCCGCACGAACAGAGATCAAGCTGGACGAGGGGTGTACCAACACGCTGCAGCTATCCTCTGGCACCTACAACCTGCTGCAGGCGCACGCGCACGTGTCTTCCGAGCACCTCATCAACGGAGTGCAGTGGCCGCTGGAGATCCACTTTGTGCACCAACACAGCACCAACACCTCCAAGCTCGCTTTCATCGGTGTCATGTACAAGCTCGGCGTCACCAACAGCAGCTTTGTTGCCAAGTGTGTGTGTGTGCCTATTTCTGTCACGCTCTCTTTTCTTGAGGTCCTGCTGCTGGCAGGAATGTGATGATGTCGGAAATCGGGAGAGCAGCTTCCCAGGAGACATCAGCTGATCCACATGTTGTGGTGATCCTGCAGGTGGCTGCGCCCTGACATCCCTGTGGGCCAGAACGCGACATTCACAGACTCCACCAACTTCTGGGAGGGCATGTTCAGCGATTGGATCTTGGGACTGCTGCAGCAGACCAACTACTTCAACTACCTCGGATTGCTCACCACTCCTAACTGCGACAAGATTGTCGAGTGGTTTGTCATCAAGCCTGCGGCGCACACCCCATCAATCTCAGTGGAGCAGCTCATCACCTTCCAGGACACCCTCCAGTCGGTTGGTGGTGCGTTCGTAGCCAGCCACCACCCCTCAACGGTCGCACCATGACAGAGACAGCGACATTGTGGGATAGAGATCAATGCCAGAAGAAGCAGCACTGCATTGGATTACATCCACCTTGCAGCCTGCCCATTGTGATGGTTTTGCTTCATGTGTGCAAAGAACTCGGACTTGTCCTGTGAAACAAGATGCATGTGGCACACTGTTTGGATAACTTACTCTGATTATTCATCAATAAATATCATTCCATCATGGTACAATAAATCCCAATCAATTCGGCACAATGTCCTTTCACCTTGCATGGAACTTTGGATGGAACTTGAGTGGGACAGAACGGGTTCGTGTGAGACATGAATGTGCCCCACCTCGGACGTGTCATGACTATGATGAGGAGCAGGCACGGAGAAAGCATGCAGAAGAAGTCCGCTAGGGACTGGGCCTGTACACTGTTGGACACGAGCATCGCTTTCTTTGGGCTTACTGCTAGCGATAAGTGGGCAATGTGCAGAACCCGCAAAGTTGTGCAATTTGCTTCTGCGATTCGAAATCTCTATGACTGAGCTATCTCCCTTGAGCCTGGAGACAAAAAGTTCTTCTTCTTGGGGTCCTCCTTTTGAACCCTACCATCACTACAGATGTAAACAGTCAACCTCCCTCAGATGACATGCATCCAAATGCACAACTTGTCCAATGCTGACTTCTCAGTGTCGGAATAACAACTAATTAGCTGGTGTCGGAATGCTGAATTACCCATACACTGATTCCTTTCCATTATACACTCAACACACACATCTATGCAGGTGAGTACATCAACCTGGTTGCATTCCAAACCAAGTTGCCCTCAAAAGTAGTGGCACCCTCAAGTCCCTCGACATTCCCGCGGGCTCCAGTCTTGTTGCCGCAGCATCTAGGATAGAATAGGGCTTGTGCCAGTGGGCCAGCCAGAGGCTCTTTGAAACATCTCATGTACAACGTTGTGACAGAAATATCACTTGGTGGCATACTCACATGCCATTGAGGATGATGTGGATCGTCTTACATGCATGGTTGGTCTTGTGGTTGCTTCAGGTTAGTATCTGGGTGCTGATCCTGCTGGGGTCATGCTGTGGAGTTTTTCGGCAGTCCTCACTTTCAAAGGTGATCTAGCTGGACCACAGGTGTGGCGAAAGCCACCCCTGTGGCTTTCAAAGAGCTGGCATGGTGGACACACACAGAAAAAGTCTGTGAGGCATTAGGCTTGAACACTTTGGGAAACGAACATTTCCTTCTATGGCCTCACAGCGATAACTGTGAGTTGTGCAATTTGTACACTATGCTTAGGGAAATGGAAACATATGTGACTGTGCAATCGGTTGTCTCTCTTGAGCTTGGAGATGAAAAATGCTTCTTCTTGGGGTCCTCATTTTGAACCCTACCATCACTACAGAAGTATACATTCAACCTCCTCCCTCAGATAATAGCCATCCAAACACAAAACCTGTCCAATGAACAATTTGGTCATTTGGTGTTCATTTCTCAATACACTGATTCCTGTCCACTACTATCTACACACAAACATCTATGCAGGAGAGTACATCAACTTTGTTGCGGTGCAAACCAAGTGGCCCTCAACAGTAGTGGCACCCTCAAGTCCCTCGGCATTTCCGCCGGCTCCACTCTTCTTGCCGCAGCAACTAGGATAGAATAGGGCTTGTGCCAATGGGCTACCGAGATGCTCTTTGAAACATCTCATGTGAAATTTTGTAAGAGAAATCACACTTGGTGGCATGCTCACATGCAATTGAGGCCGATGTGGATCATCTTGCAGGCATGGTTGGTCTTGTGGTTGCTCCAGGTTAGTAGCCGGGTGCTGATCCTGCCAGGGTCGTGCTATGGATTTTTTTGGCAGCAGCTGCTTTCAAAGGTCTGACTGGACCCAAAGGGTGGCAACGGCCACACCTAGTGGGTGATGCACAAGGTGGGGCTTGCTTACTGGTCTGAGGCCTCTCTCCACCTAACCTCACCTCACTCGTGTCGACCTTTGCCAAGCGGGCCTTCTAGACCGCACGTCATCCTCCCTCCCTCCCTCCCTCTCCCTCTCTCTGATGGAAACTGGGGCAGCCCTCAGGGAGGTGATCAGGCTCACTAAGAGCCGCCTAGGCAGGAACAACTGTTTGTGAGAGGGAGTTGTAGGTTGCACAGACAGAAATTACGGAAGCAAATGTAGGTTTGCAGAGAACGCAAATGTCTGAATCGACTCTTGGGTAAGAAAGTACATCATCACAGCTTTCTAACAAGCCCTTATATGCCTCATTTGGCTAAGGGAGCACTGAGATCCACTCTGTCAAAGCTCACCCTCTAGCACACTCCTAGCCTAGCGGGATGAGCGGCAGTCACCTTGTCACACAAGAGAATTATGTCTTGCACGGCCTNGATCCTGCCAGGGTCGTGCTATGGATTTTTTTGGCAGCAGCTGCTTTCAAAGGTCTGACTGGACCCAAAGGGTGGCAACGGCCACACCTAGTGGGTGATGCACAAGGTGGGGCTTGCTTACTGGTCTGAGGCCTCTCTCCACCTAACCTCACCTCACTCGTGTCGACCTTTGCCAAGCGGGCCTTCTAGACCGCACGTCATCCTCCCTCCCTCCCTCCCTCTCCCTCTCTCCCTCTCTCTCTCTCTCTCTCTCTCTCTCTCTCTCTCTCTCTCTCTCTCTCTGTTTCTCTCTTCTCTCTCCCTCTAGAGGCCTCGGCCCCTTTTGGCCGAACATCTTCTCTTTGCTGCCCCATTATACCGATGGCATTGTCACTGGTTCAGCCATCGCTGTCACCTTGTATAAACGGCAGCGATTGTGCCGCCCTCTGTGTCTCCCTAGTCATTGCAACAGAGCTGCACTAGCTACAGCCACCACCGCTGTCACAGCCAACCCCGTGCTTGCATCCTCTGCCACACTCTCTCGGTGACCATTGTTGCGGACCTGGGAGCTGTCTACATTCTCAAAGCAACGGCAGCAACCATAGCCACCTTTGGCTCTAGTTTGGCTCTTTCCACAACAGCTTTATGCACCGTCTCTCTCATAGTTGCCACCGCTAGCTTCTATCGGCCGTAGTTGCGTCAACATGCCTCTCTACACCTCCATCGGCTTTAGTGGCAAGTGCCGCCTCTTGACCAGCCCTTGCATTTGCAACAACAGCAACCATAGCAGTCGTGGCAATGCTGCTGTCCTTGCCTTAGCCACGACCACAGCCACCCTCTGTTGTCTCCTTGTGCTTTGTTACGATGAATGCTGTGCGTGCACATCCAGGTACACCTCTACCAGTGTTGACCTGGGCACCTCGAACAGCGGTACATCGATGTGTACCGCGACACATCGATGTGATCCAATGCCACATCGGCCACCTCGACACCCCGGTT
>SZWC01008977.1:53757-78031 GCA_023375785.1 Penium margaritaceum | reverse complement strand
GAGATGTGCTGTTTATTGTCCTCCCATTTGTCATGTTACCCTCTAATTTGCCAGCACGGCAGAGTTCGATGGACAGGACATGCGGGCAGGGTGGATGTGCTGCTTGTTGTCCTCCCATTGGTCATATTACCCTCTCCAAGTGTCCACCTCACTAGGAAAAATGCATGGTTCAATGCAGGCATCATGTGAGATGGACAGATATTACTGAGAGGTAGTGCAAGACGCAAGGTTTGACCCGGACGTCTCCCGCAAGTTAATCGGTCAGCCGTGGGAATCATCCCTCCGGCTGGTCCGCGTGAGGCGGTGTGCCAAAATGGCTGTTTTGCAAAAAACTTGTCCGCGGGCCACATCGATGCCCCGTCGATGTGGCCCGCGGTGGCGCGGCCGATGTCATCCCATCACATCGGACCCCGAGGCCAACACTGACCTCTACTGCAGCGGGCCCTGCTCAGCGGCAGTCCCGCCATCGTTGCCGCCATCCTAACTTCACCACCTAAGCTGCCGCCAATCTCCTCCCCATCTGACAAGGAGGAAGCCGCCATCAACGAGTCCTATGTGGCACGGTGGGAGGAGCAGCGGCAAGACGAGGCTCGTGAGTATTGGTGCCAAAACCACATGCATGTGCCAGGTGAATACAATTCAGAGAAGGTCGTTGTAGTAGACGAGCGCGAACAGGAGGAGATCAACAGCCAATGACATCCCGTACGGTGGCATCAATGACATCCCTGGGATGTATGGACCATTGGTAAGAGCTCCCTCTACCCGTGCTTTTCCTCCCGTCGGTGGCACACATTTGCCACGGTATTCTGAGTTTCAGGCACAGTTGCAGCAGTCTCAACCGCATCAGTGTCAGTTAGCAAAGCAATAGTTGCAGTCACCGCCAGTGGCACGAGTAGATCGCGTATCCTCAAACCCCCTTATGTGTGAGGGGCAAGCGGCTGCAGAGGCCGTCAGCCTCTCATGTGCCCTGCATGAAGCAACATCAGCCACAATAGTTAGAGTCTCACGTGCACCTGTAGCCAATGCTCGAGGGTATGAGTAGGAATTAAACATTGGCAGCCTCAACATTCGAGCCACTCGCAACAGCAGGAACAAACACCACTGCCACTGCCACAGCAGCCACATCAGTCTCTTCTCCAATCCAGTCCATTCGGGCCACCACTCTTTCTCTCATCATCATCACTGTAGTAGCTACCTTTCCCACAATGGGTTGCATCCACACCCTTGTTGTAATGTGTGCAGCCGCAACAACCGTTTCCATAGGCAGGATCTTTTTGCCTCATTGTCTTGGAAGCATACTAGGTTTTTGTTCAATTTGCATTCGCTGCTGATGTGATGCCGCCACTCGTCGTGCTGCCATCTCATCCTCCATGGGATAAACATTCGTCCTGACTTTCTCCTTCTCTTGGATGGGTCTTGCACTGTGGTGTGGTCTCTCCATGGATTCCGTTACAAATTTTGGTGACATCTTCATGTGCTCACCTCCACCACATTTCACATTCCCACGTCCAATGGCCAAGGGAAATGCAGCCAAAAATTCATTTAGCATCCATCTTCATTCCGCTCTCGTTCACCATGCCTGACCACAAAACAGCCATTGCAGATCTCCAAGAGCACCTCTTTCACGTTCATCTTGCACTGGATCTTGCAAAAGTCCATTAGCATGATGCTGATGGTTAAAAGGCCGAGCTTGTCAAAGTAGTGGATTACTTTGTGATGCAGTGCCTTCTCATTGCATCCCCCTTTAGGCTGGATCGTGGACGCTCCAGTTTCAAGAGGGGACGACACTAGCCATGCTGACCGACAAGCTGCAACTTAGGTCCAGGTGCGATGCACTTGTTAATTTTTAGCTGGTGATAAACATTATTCATTTTCTTTCAAAATGTTATGATACACTATCTGGCACGCTTTCTTGCTGGTCATGAACCGGGACAGTTCACAACAATTGAAGAGGAATGTAGCGGGAGGGCCGGTTCGGCCCTCCTACATCGTGACAGCGAGAGGGTGGCTCACAGCCAACTCTCACTATTGCGAGGGTTGGCCGGTGGCAAGCAATCCGCTGGCAACCGGCCGGCCGAGGGCAGGCAACCTTGGTCGCCGGCGGCCGGTCAAGTGATCTGACGGCCACCCACAGGCGAGCCAGTAGTCGCCAATGGAGCTGGTGGCTTGATCGGTGGCCAGGAGTCCGTGAAGCCTCTAGTGTCAAGGCATGTGGCCTCGTGCCCTTGTCCTCGCTTGCCCTTCTTACTTGTGAGAGCAAGCAAAGAGGAGGATAGAGCAAGAGCGAGAGGAAGCACCAGGCAAAAGATCTTAGCACAAAATTGCTAATCGTGCCATGCACACAACAATGAGCCTGTGCGTCAAAACCAAAACTCGTGTCTGTTTAGTACGAACTGCAGGTTTCTAAACCGGAAAACTCGTACGAACTCACGAGTTCAAGGTAGCACCCTTCTCGTTTGGGACCCAAATGAAGGGGGCAAGATGAAAACTCAAGTGGGCCTCCGGAGACTTGAGCTATTCAAGTCTCCCTGTACGGGTTGTTGATGACGATTGCCCCAAAGAGTGATGTGAAGGGGAAAATCCCTCCAGCAAGCTCAAGGCGTCATTCTATGAACTCCGACGACGATCTGAGTGCAGGATCTGAACACATGACCCATTACAATGATCCTCGGGTAAGATTTCCTCCATCATCATAATTTACAAAGTACAATCTACTAGTTGTGCGGTCTACGTCAGCATTTATGGTATACAACAGCACTAGCCTACGATCGAGTGACTCTTGAATAAAAGCCCAATTTCCACATGGCACAATCCGGTCAGCCCACTCATTTGTGCAGTGTGTATTGCTGAAGTACCCATTCTTGAAAAAAATGTTATTCTGTGCAAAATGCTCCAAGTTCAGTTCCAAGAGCATATCATAAAACCAACAAGTGGTGCCAGCCAACATCAATTGTGCTCATGGTAACAGTAATGTCAATAGAGTGGCCAATCAGCCCTTGCTCCTGCCATTGAGCCCCACAAACTACCGCTAATAGTTTTGAGGTCCGGTCCACGATACACACTAAGGACCAGGATGCAAGAGACCTCTACACACCAAACCTGCGCGTTGAGCCACCAACGGTCAAGGTGCTTGAGGTATGGGCCTTGCCTGTGTGCGAGGAAAGCCCATACGTTAAGGGACAACCAGTTGATCTCGGCCATCAAGCATAGTCGTTGACTCAGAGAATCCGTAAAGCTATTATTTGATGAAAATCCTCGATGTCGTAGACGAAGTTAAACTTGAGGAATTCCATCCATTGCCTCTGCCCACGGCTCATGTTTGGTTCATTCTTGAGATGCTTTTTGGGGGTGGTGGTCGGTACAAAAGACACGTCAATGGCATTCCAAGTGAGTACTGCCACCTTTTGAGTGTGTATTTGACCACCAAGTTTTGTTTTGGTAGACCGCACAATTCAGCTCCAACGGGTGTAATTTTAGAGACATGTACACAAGTGGTTGTTGTTTATTGCAGTTTTTTTGGACAACATTTCTGATTGCTCGATTGAATGCAACAGTGGCCATGGTGTAGTCCAACATTTGATCTCCAATTGTAATGCTTGCAAAAAGGTCCAAGTGTTTCTCAAAGAGATGAAAACTTATTTCTTGATATTGTCCCAATTCCACTTTGTGGTTTTCTGAGTGAGGTTAGAGAAAAAACGTTGATCATCTGATACATGCCTGTGCAAACTGCTCGTAGTTGCTACAGAATCCTAAAACTACTTGCACGTTGAATGTTTCAAACTTTTGTGAACTTTGACCCAATCAGCAATTACTTACACCTTTTTGGGTCCATCCTAATCCGTCTCCTGCTAATGATGTGGCCTTGAAATCCATCAAACAGGGACAAAAGTTTGAGTTCCATAGACTTTGTCTCTTTATAAAGCTTTGATGACTTATCAAAGGTGTCCGTTATGCTCCTTCTACATTCGGCTACACACCATAACATTGTTGAATTTGAAGTATGAATTCGTCCAGGTAGAGCCAAGAATGTTTGTTATTGTCATAAATGTTGCTTAAGAAATTGTGAGTACAAATGGTACGACAGTGAACTTGAAGTGCCCGACAGACAGCATTTCGAAGTAGCAAAGAAGCCATGTTTGAATGTTTCCATGGACTTCGTGACTGGTATTCCTATCACTCTGGAAACATTGAATAAAACTCTTGTGGGAGTTTATTGGTTTCAACATTTTTGTTCTTTGACTCGATGAATAGAGCGGTTACTGCCAAGAGAACAGCATAACTGTTTGTCAACAGCATTGCCCGACTACATGGCATCCCTTCCTCTATCACTAGCAACCAAGATTGAATTTTTCACCAGCCAATTTTGGCAAGACCTGATTATTCGCTACACAAGTCTGATCTTACTATCGACATCCTCCTATCCTTGCATTTAATGAATGAATAAATCAAATGCTCCAACAACTTCTATCAACAAACTCTCTACGAGTAACATGACACGACGTAAACAGATTAACGAATGACTAACAAGCTCGCATACCGCTTAGTGACCCTCCCAAGTATGTTCAAGATACCTTCTGAAGCACCTTCTGAAAAACTTCCTATACATCGGACAAGATGACATACTTAAAGTAGCGTACAAGTGGCCAATTGCCAGATTCATGCAGAATTTTGGATGAGACACGTCAGACACTTGTGAAGACAGGAGTGATGATGCATTGATGAGATGTCAAGGGTAATACACTTGTGTTTGTCTGATGCTCCATGTCAGTAATCA
The DNA here is from genome assembly GCA_023375785.1 of Penium margaritaceum. Taxonomy (NCBI): domain Eukaryota; kingdom Viridiplantae; phylum Streptophyta; class Zygnematophyceae; order Desmidiales; family Peniaceae; genus Penium; species Penium margaritaceum. Next base: position 73,257 of record SZWC01008977.1, on the reverse strand, counting down.
TGTCTTATTCAGCTATGCCGACAAAAAGCTATAGAAACAGGGCTACATAAAATCAAATCCCAAGTGGTTTAATTTTTTCAAAAGGAGAAGGGGACATGTGAACACCTATCATCCTATTGTTTTGCTTGCTTGATATGATGGCCATCCACCTGTCTTCCACGTCAGCCAAATCAAAACTTTATAAGAACCCCAACAAGAATTTTCCCTGGGGAGACGTTCCTCCACCACAACCTGCGGAAGCGAACGAGGATATGGGGTACAAGTTCAAATACAGCCTTGGACACTGATGACAGCGGTGCTAGAATTTGACAAAGACGCACTTCAATATGATCTGACTTGCTAAGTTTACTGGTGGAGTTTCTTGAAGTCGCCAGTAACGACGCGGCCTCACACGCATCGTTCGTTTGGAGCACCTAAGACCTTAAGTCTGTGTCAACCTTGTTTTTCTAACTGTATGTATGCGCTTGAATTAAGCGAATACATGCGGGTGCAGAAACAAGGTTGACGCGTTTCATCATGTTCAAAATACTTCTAATGCTTGAGTATTCAGTTTTTTTGTTTTCCTTTTTTTTTGGCTTCAGACTACTTGTTTTCCATTAACATCTGGTTTGGCCTAACAATAGAATAATTTGTTGAGAACACATTTCTAGGGTAATATAGTCACCAAAAAAGACCAGCAAACAGCAGCTGAATGTGGTATGTGTTGATTGCTTTTACAATGGTTAACGACGTGTAGTTGCTGCATCTACAATGAGTGCTCAATCAGCCAACTTCCTCGACACTGGAATTTGTGTCACTTTACATGTGAAATCACATATGTAGTTCGTCATGCGAGGCACATGGGAAACAATGTAAGGGGCGGAGAGATTCTTTGAGGCAGGGACAAGACCTTTCTCTTGTGGTAGTAATTCAATGAAACAAAAAACAGAGTAGAAGCTAAGTGTACTACATAGACAAGGTTTGCAAAGCACAACCTTTTTCTCTACGGTGGCGTGGCCATATATCCACAGAATTCCTAGTAGATCTGACACATCCAGTAACCGCTCTTCAACAACGCCATATCCACCAGTTTTGCACTTTAGTCCTGACATACCCACATGTCGTGAAAAAGCAACAAGGTCTCCAGAAAAAAAGCGCCCGGAAACCATGTCGATGCTGCACAAAATGCAGCGTCGGATTGCTAATGTCATCACTGTATTCGAACACTCACAGACCCCAAATTCAAGTTGTTTGTGATTGTTCAAGGGAGGGGTTTGCATGCGTTTTTCAAGGGGGGTCCAAGACACCCCATGCGTTGTCGGGGAACTTGATGGGCCCCGCGATAGCGAAGCCCAGCAGGTGCCCGCACAAAAAATCAAAAACCCTCAACCCCGAATGTGATTCAGGGCTGGGTTTGAAAGCATTTTGCACGTAAATGATATGAGGTTCGTGTGGCCTTCGAAGAAAAAAAAGGAAAAAAGGGGTCGATCACAATCTCGCTCAATTGATGAGGGTCACATGACCCTCCTTGCCATGTTCGATCAACAACGCATGTCACCGATCGAGCATAGCGATCGAGCTGGATACCGCTCAAAATATTCTTGGAACCTTCTTAACCGATTGCCACTTAACTAAGCGTCAGCGCTAAGTCACTGTGTGATGATAGTCACAAGTCATACACAAAAATGCAAGGGTCTGGGTAGGAGCACATATAGTATCAGGAAGCTCAAATTGAATACAATTGCAGAGATGACAACTGACAAGCACACATTGTAGATAGGTGACGCAGTACACAACAGGTGCTGCACGCGACAGTGTCAGTTTGTCCTAAAACCCAGCCCAAAATCATTACTTTGGCCGTAACTCTACACACAGGTACCCAAACGCAACACCGTCTGAACCTAGAGATGCACAATCTCCAGCCGGATGCTACAACTAGTCACATAGACAGGTCCTCCATAAATCGGTGGACAGAAAGTGCAAAACATGAAAATCAGGCTCAAGAGCCAGTTCATCAAGAAAACTCCAGTGTCTACAGAAACACCACACACCAACCCGGCAAGCACCCGAGGCGTCGTGGCATCTGTCTAGCAGCTGTTGGTGGGTGGAGTCACCACCCATCGGTGCTCCGGCACTAGCTAGGTCTGCATTAGGGATCTGTATCACACGAGTCAAATCGTAGATGCTAGAGACTTGTCGGAATCCTATAGATTCCCACCATGTTGTCGCACTCTCCTGTACCATTGCTCTCCTTGCTGTCGCTTGTGACGGGTGGAAGCCACACACACCAACAATCCCCTTGGCTGAAACAACCGTCACCATAACAATGTCTGAACAAAGGCAGGGAAGGATGGCTTAGATAACCAATCATGGCGAGCACCGATCAAGCATTCCACAACAGAGAGTCTTCTCATGACAATGGTGAATCCCACCAAGTGCCCGGGTCTCAACCATGGAAGAAGTCAATCACACACCTACGTGTCCAAGATCATGCAAGATATACAGAGAAACAAGGTCTACCCGTGACCCCAGAAAATGTCTCCAGGTGTTCGGGTCTCCACCACACCATGCATGGATCATACATAACACATGGAGGAAATGGGTCTACACGTCACACCGGTAGAACTCACCAGGTGCACGGGTCTCAACCAGCATAACCTCAACCAGATCATTGTGCCACACCCCAAGTAACCTCGCTTCCCTCATAGTGGTGTGAGGCCAAACCCTACACACCAACACTCTTCCTGGGCTGCAAAGGCTGATAGCATTAGCAAAGCTGATGGCTGCTCCCAACACAATCCCTGAGGAGGGAGCAGGGCTCCCCAATGGCCACATAGCCCTGCACAGTAATAACAAAGGTCACAACGATGCTGGTGGGATGTGCTCGCAAAGAGCCCCACCCAAGAGCATCATCTTCCCTGTCGTTGTTGTCGCCGTCGTTGTTGTCCCATGTAGACTTTGACTTCCGACTTGCCGGGGTCAAGGCGGAGTCGGAACGTCGGTACACGTCGACGTCCACGTCGACTCGTCGTGACCGCCTTGCAAAACCAGAAGTCCCGGACAGGGCCGGTTCAAGACTGACCGAGAGCACCAGCCTTATTGGCACGAATGTCGGCGACATTCCAACGATGAACCTGGTCCGCATGCCGCCAAAATGCACGGCTACACAACGTATCTGATGAGAAACAACGTGTTCTATGCATGCTGATTGGTTGCTTTCTTCAAGCACCCAATCGGCATGCAGGACATCGACTCATCGGGCTCCAGCCAGGCATGGAATCCATGCCAGGCTGGGAAGGCAGATGTTCTCTACAGCAACCTGCGCATCGACCCCCCCCCCCCCCTGCCCCCTGCCTACTCTTTGGTGTAGTCCAGGTGCAGTGTTTCGACTCATTCAGCAAGCCCGTCCCCATATGTACAGTCTAGACTCTCATTTTGTTCCACTCTTTCCGCACTGCCTTGGGGCAGTGCCACAGGCTCTGTCGCCAGACAAGCCTTTTCACCATGGCTGGTGGCACCAAGTCTGCAACGTGTGCACAGGCAGCCGCCAGCACCACAAGGCTCCCCGTGCTAACAGGCGACTTCCTCACCCGCGCTCTGAGCAAGTTCGTCCGTCCCGTACCTACGGCTGGCGGCTATCCTGGTTTCTACTGCGGTGGCTGCGGTGGCACTTTCTCCGGTGGTGCTGACCGCATCCGAGGCCACTTCGGGGCACCGATCCCGAACATCACCAAATGTAAGGTGGCACCTCCTGCTGCCCGTGCCATCCTTGGCCTTCCCCCTCTTCCCCNCGGGCAGCAGCAGGCGTTGCAAAGACAGCAGCAGAAGTGGATGCGGAGCAGAGCCAGGTTGCAGGCTCAGAGGGTACCTCTCGGACCCCGCTTGCTGCTCCAGATTTGCTCACTACCCCCCTGTCTGCTGCAAGTCTCAACTCCACGAAGCAGACACTCATGAGTGACCACCTTGCCAACGCGTACAACAGCCAGTGCCAGAAGACCATCGTCAAAGTCATGGCCAAAGCTGCTCTGCCGATATCCTTCTGCCGGGAGCGGGTCGTTCTCGAGCTCGTGGAGGATGCCAGGCGCACGAACCCGAGCTTCAGGCTGCCGAGCAAGGACAGGGTCACCGAGGCCATCTTACCGCAGCTGGACAAGGAGCTAGAGGAGATGGAAGCACCTCTCCGCGATGGCTGGGTGATATTTGGCGTGAGTCTGGGCGTGGATGAATGGTCTGACATTCAGATTCGCCCCATCTATTCCGCCATGGCCACCAACGGCGAAGGGGTGGCCCACCTCTTCTCTCGCGATGCCAGTGGGTTGGTGAGAGATGCAAATCACGTGGCCGCAGTCATTGACCAGGCCATAACGCATGTCGGGCCGGAAAAGGTGGTGCTCGTCTTCACCGACAATACCTCAACAAACAAGAAGGCCTACGAGGCCTTGAGGAACAAGTATCCAAGCATCTTCTTTGCGCACTGTGTTGCTCACAGTCTGGATTTGGTGTTGAAAGATGCGGGAAAGACTGAGTGGGGCCAGTCAGTGATTAGCAAGGCTGAGCGTGTTGTCACATTTTTCAGGAACAAGGATCTTCTGCGCTCCTGGTTGAAGGTTGAGTCAGGAGGGAGGGTTCTGCTGCCAGCTGCTGCTACACGCTTTGCGTCTGTGCACAGAATGCTTGAGCGCCTGTTCAGCATGCGTGACTGCCTGCAGAAGATGATTTCCAGTGCCAAGTGGAAGGAGATGGGGGCTGGGAAGGATGCAGGTTGGAAGGCAAAAAAGAAAGAGGTCCGTCGGATTGTGAAGATGGGAGTTTTCTGGGTGCAGGTCAAGGCCATGGTGAAGCTAATTTCCCCACTTGTCATTGCACTGCGCAAGGCTGACGCCGCAGGTGGCACGGCAGGAATCGTGTACGAGACACTGCTGGACACGACTGACGAGATCAGAAGCTCGCTGTGGCTCGTGGCCGACGCCGTGCTCCATGCAATCCTGCCTGGGTCAAATTTGCACTGGAGCGGCTCAGCAGCAGATGGACTAACCAGATGTCCTGCCCTGTGTTTGCAGCCGCCCGACGAGTCCACCCACAGCACTTCGGGCATAAATTTGACGGGGACGAGAAAATGGTCGAGGCGTGGAACACAGTGGTGAATGCCCTGGTGCCGGAGAAGGACCAAGAGCAGCTGAGCAGGGAGCTTGAAGGGTTTGAAAACGCGCGCGTGACCTGTGACATTGAGCCCAGTCGTGCACGGGACGTGGAGAAAGCCAAAGCAGCAGTGCAGCAGGTCATTGCAGGCGACATGCCTGCATTTAGGTGGCACGCACGGTTCCTCACTAGTCTCCCCGTGCTTCGTGCATTTGCCATGCGCCTCCTTGCTCAGCCTTGCAGCTCCTCTGACAACGAGCGTGTATTCAGCAAGCATCAGCTGGTGCAGACGGCGAGGAGGAACAGGCTGAAGGTGAAGACCCTGGAACTGCTGGTGCGGGTGAACGTCCGCCTGACGCGGTTGTACGGGCGGAAGAAGTCGAAGCAGCTGACGGCTGATCTGCGTAAGCTGGTGGAGGAAGAAGAAGTAGAGAGTGAAAGTGAGGACGATGGGGAAGTAGAGGCAGAGGCAGCTGATGATGACTCAGACGTGGTGGAATGGGATCCACTGATCTCAGAGGTGGGCATTGATGGTGAAGACGAAGGTGGGGTAGGGGCAAAAGCCAATGCGGGGACGGGGGAAGCAGAGGAAGATGAAGAGGAATCCTCTGATGAGGACTTGGAGGATGAGCAGGAGAGTGAGGGGGCGAAAGATGAAGAGGAAGTAGCTGGGGAGGATGAAGACGATGCTCTCAAGACTGTTGACAAGGAAGTGTCCAGGATCCTTCACACGGGAGTGAGGAAGCGGAAAGATTTGGAGGCAGATGTAGTGGAGGTTGCCACCACTGGACCCAGTGCAGGAACCACCACTGGACAGTCAGGGCTGACTGTGCTTTCATCAGCTAGGGCAGGTGGTAGAGCAGCTGATGCTGCTCCACCAAAAGCCAAGGCAGGGCAGTCTTCAGCAGCCAAGGCAGGGAAATCCTCTGGACAGCGTCCAGAGAGGAATTGTAGGGGCACTTGATGTCATGTGCAATGCATGTTTCCTTCAAAAAACTATCTCCGATTCATTTGCCTCTTCTGTTGAACTTCCTTGAAATTAATGTGTCACAGGATAGTTTTGAATCAACATGGAAAGCAATGTTAAAACGCTATGTCCAATGCATCTAAGCTTGCAAGGAAAGAAGATGTGATCACGAGACTTAAAAAAGTCACAGGATGGCTATGAACGACCATGGCAAGCAAGAGAAGGTGGCCATACTCGGGAGACAAATGTTGGTTTTTGCATGGAAATCAAGTTTTCCTGCTTCATATGTCGCCATTATGGAAAACTAGTTGAAGTTTTGGTCATGGCACTCTGTTCCACTGTGAAAGGGTGAACCGACTTGGCCGACCCACATCGACGTGGACTGACAAGTGCCGACTTCCGACGTACCGACGTCCGACGTGGACGTCGACGTCGACGTCCAGAAGTCATCATGGTTGTTGTCGCTGTTGTTGTCATCGTTTATGTAGTCGTCAATGTTGTCGCCACCTACTGATGTGACAGGTGTACCACTGAGGGCCTCCTCAAAAACAATCAACTATTGTATGGCCTCCAATTGTTGAGCTGCACATTGCCTCTTGGCCTCCGCAGCGTTAAGGCACGTGTGGTGTGAACCGAGGGGCGCCCGGTGTGATGGTCACACGCCGAGCCCTTGGGATGAACCTCCCACCCTCGAACCCTTGGTGTGTGGGCCAATCCTTGAGATGTCGCACGACCCTCTCCTAGCAGCAAGGCCACTACTAGTGACCAAGATTTCCGCCCTGCGACTCTCCTGACGGCGTTTGCACCAAGGTGCGCTGCGGAAGACTTATAGGATCGAATGGACATATGCAAGGCAATTCTTGAAGCAAAAGGAGAGTTGGGCAAGGAATGAATCCTCCAGACTTAGTCTCTGGGTAAGATTGGCATGCCTAAAACAACCCCTAGGCTTCCTTATGTTCCAGCCCCTATGAGCCAGCCGAAAGCTACGTAGCATCCCGAAGCCCTCTATCAAGGTGCAATCATGCAAATAACACATGCATCATGTAGTACGTGCCACGAGCTTTCCAACGCACCAAAGAATGCCTCAATCCGTGAAGAAACGGCTAAGTTATGGCCGTTTGAGTGCTCCACGCGTGACGGCCGCTTGCAGCACCGCCAGCGGGGGTCACGGCCGCCTGCAGCGCCTTTGCTTGGGAAGGCAGCTCCAGCCGCCATTCCGAAGCGCCCATGGACCCCAATGAACCTTGCCCCTTTGGCTAAGCGTCCAGCCAGGGGCGCTTTGGCTGCAGTGGACGAGAAAGTCGCTCCACCGTGCTCGGGGTCGAACCAGTATGTCTCCTGTTTTTTGGAGGTGTGCCTCCCACCTTTGCACGGCCGTATCTTTCTCGTCCCTGCACCGAATGATCCGGTTCTTGGGTCAGTTCCACACGCCTTTTCACGTAGAATACAATTGGACCATCAAAACGTGAATCTGAGCTCAGCATGATGACGTACTCACCGTTGCGATCGGCGGCTCCCATAATATGTGGAGCTCGACAAGCTCTGACGCAACAGCCGGCCGTCTGGTTGCATCTGTGGCATATAGACAGTCAGTTGCAGAACGAAGCTGACGGTGGACCTCAATCCTGTGCACGTCAGTACGAGCCACAGCTTCGTGCAGCCTTGCGGTCTCATCATGTACGAAGGAGGGGAGTTGCACCAGCTTGTCGCACAAGTCGACGTCCTGTACATTATTCGACGACTTAAGTGCCGCCTGGCAAGGAGCTGTTGGCAGGGCATGGGCGCAAGACAATGATTTTGATGTACATCATTTGGGGCTGTACGAACAGCTACTACAAAGGCACCTGCTGCTCGTGACACACCTGTCGCTCGACCGTCAGCTGTTGGCTGTACATCGACATGTGTAGATACATCTACATCCGCGGCATCATTGCGGTCATCAAAGGTGCGGTCAGTGCCGTGGTGCTCGTCGTGACCCGTGGTGCGCAGCCCATCATCCATTTCCTGCCAGAGGTCCGCCTGTCCCTGTCGTGCATCTTGTAGAGACCACTCACATATCTCAAGACGCATGTGTACATCTTTTACATACTCCTCAACAGCTCGTCGTAATGGAGCATCCACAATGTAACAGCTAGCCTCCCGGAGCTCGTCCATGAGACTCTGCACATGCGCCACTGCTCGCGCCACCACTGCCACCTGCTCGTTGACCGCAAAGCATAGGCGCTCGGGTATAGGATCTGTAGGTTGGACGTGTGTAGCTCTGTCATCGGCTAAAACCACTATGGTGTCAGCGTGACCAATCAGGGCAACCATGAGCTGGAGGTCCGTGGCTCGCTCTGCATCTTCCATGACAGCCACACTTGCAGGGGTGACCTGTGCATGCACACTTGGATGTCTGCTGTCACCGATGGGCCATCTTGTGCTTGTGTCGTGGCTGCTGCAAATACGAAAGCGCATTGGGCCTCTACAACAACCTCCAAACCTGTGTCTCACCACTCCACATTGGACGACTGGTCCTCATAGAGGAATTCTGCCTTGCCTCGGCCGTCGATCACTTGCTCTTCCTGCCTAGCAGTATCTGCCAGAACCACCAAGGTACCTGTTGTGGGCAGAGCTTTAGCATATGTATCACCTGCTCCTCCTACTGCTACTCTTGGCACCATGGCAACTAACTCTAGAGCGCGCACATTGTCATTTGTAGCTCCTGCATCAACCGCTGTCACGTCATCCGCCAAGGCATCAATGATCATCATCTCCATCTGAAACTCTGAATCAGCATTGGACCAATCTTCCTGTGACGAAGGATCTCCACCAGGACGGACGTCTTCCCCCGCCAAACTCTTCACTAAATGGGCTTGTTGTGTAGCGTCATCCACCTCAACCATCCTACACTCCACAGCAACAGTCTCACCAATGCCGAGCTCCACTACGGTTGTCTCCAGACAAACCATCCCCCGCATGTCTCACACCTTGGTAGGAGTTATGGGGACTCAACAGACCAGGCCGAGGACAGGGGACGAGGGGATCTCGTCACCTGTGACTCCTCCCACAGCCGCATTTGGTGTTGCTGCCTGTGGACAACGTGTAAGACGAGCAGCTCGCCGCCGCGCACGATGACTGCAAGCACAAGCGGTACGTCCAGGGGCTAAGGGTCCATCCATCAATATGATGCTGACTCCTTCCAATACAAAGAGGAGGGTGACGGATGTAGAACAGAGATCTGACATACTAGCATTGTTGGCGGAAGAGATGCAGGATCAGGAGGAGGACATAGATGATGTGGGAGGTGATATCAGCGACGGGGTGGAAGCTTCCTTGGAAGTCACGTGGTGAAGGAGCTACTCGACCGTGCACTTGAGGTTCCCGACCTCCATGTGTAGCGCAACCATATCTCCATGCAAAAGCGCTGTGGCGTCACCCGGTCATGCATCCACCAAAGGAGGAGGTGGGGAGGATCTTACCCAAGGGAGATGCCACCCAGGAGGGCGCTGTCGGCACTGGCGCTAGTTATGCTGCCATGGCACTAGTAGCACAAAAACCCTGAAGACAAGTGGGGCGCGTGCCACGGCAACATCGACCACTGTGCCTGTGGCGACTTTTACGGCTGAGGCTCAGACGCAGACCACGGCGCTAGCACCGCCCACGGCCACACCATGTACCTCATGTCGAGAGCCTAGCGTGGGTGATAGTCTTGCACACTCGATCCCGGTGGCGCAAAGCACTACGTAGAGGAATTAGAAAGCAGTAACGTCTCTCAGACGGGCTACGATGTCGTCAATCACGGCCACAACCTCAGCCGTAGTGTGTTGCTACAATGCTGCACTATCGTCGCACGGTGATCATGGTACAACTATCGCAACATTCGACGTCAAGTCGCCTTTGGTGTCGCTGATGCTATACCGGGTGCCGTCGTCAGCCGACGGCTGTGGCCTCAAGCCACCTTCAATGCTGTTGCTACTGTTGCGACTCTCACGGCGATTGCTGTTACAATGGTTCCCGTCGTCAGCCGACGGTGGTGGCGTGAAGCCACACAAAAAGGTAAAATGATTATAAAGATAAATAACTAAAACTCACTTCCTAAACCAAAGGGAGTAGGAGGTACCCCCTTTTGTTTGTTCACCGAACGCTCGGTGGTAGTGGGGAACCCCTCCTCGGGTGCCCCCTCTTGGGTTGTTCTCGGGTGTCCAACTCGAGGACTTCCCCTTTTCCTCTTTCTTTTTTTTGGCTGTCTGGCTCAACTCCTCAAGCCAGCTTGACAAGCGAGCTCGCTCAAGGAGGTCGCTCGTCGAGCGAGCAAGCTTGGCGATCTCGCCGGCCGGCGAGCTTCTCAATGCCCCCCCCCAATGTCATGGGCGATCTGTCGCAACAAGAAATTTCACAACAGCTTCTTGTTGCAACAGCAACAAGGCCAGTTGCACCTGCTCCCGCAGCTGTTGCCCCTGATCCTGCATGTGCTGTTGTTGCAACTCCTGCTACGCACGCGGCAAAGCAACACCATAGCTGCTTCTGTGGCTACTGCTTACCGTTGTTGCTACAATTTCTCCCTGCCGCTGCTGCTACTACGGCTGCTACTCACCACTGCTACTACTTGAGCTGCCTACTACCACTGCTGCTGCTACAGATAATGCATGCTACCACCGCTACTACTGCAACTACTCACCGACGCTGCTGTTACTTGCTACTTTTTTTCCGCTTGCTGTTGCCATCCGTTGCTGCTGATGTTACCGCTGTTGCAAGCTGTTGTCGCTGTTGCGCGCTGCCACTACTCGTAGACGCCGCCGCAAGCTGCTGCTGCAAACTGCTTCTCCTCCATGTTGGTGTGTGTGGTTTCCACCCGACAAGAGCGACAGCCACGAGAGCGGCGGTATAATAGAGCGCGATGACATGGTCCTCGATCCAGACCCCCAAGGCACTGGCACGTCGACGAGTGGTGGACCACCCACTCGGAGCTGACGGACCATTGCCCAGCGTCGTGGATGCTCTCTCGGACCTCCTCTTGTTTTTCTACAGCCTGTCCTTAATGCGGATGCAGTTGGCGCCGAAGCACCGATAAGTGATGGCTCCATCCACCAGCAGCTGCCAGAGAGCTACCACGACGCCCTGGGAGCTTGCCGGGGTGCTTTGGGGTATTTGTGCAAATGCTAGAGTTTTCTCGGTGGATGGGCCCTTGAGCCCGATCTGCATGTTTAGCATTGTCTTTTCACGTATTGGTGCCGGAATTATGAGTGTGACCAATCGTAGCGTCTAGCTCAAGATTCTGCATCTGTAGGATTGGGCGGCGTAGCGTTCTGATTTGTCTACGCAGAGTTACGGCCAAAACAGTTTTGGGCCTGTTTTAGGACAGACCTCGCACTGCCGCGTCCGACACCCGTCGTGCGTCGCGGCAGGTATTTATGCTGTGGACTTTGTGGAGAAGGTGACATAGTTTGCGTCCAAACTCATAGATGGCAGATCAAAAGGACAAGAGGGCCAGGGGAGAGATCTCCACTCTCTCCCCTGACCCTCCACCTATCTATGCCTACCCTGTCTACTCTCACTCTATGCTCTGGGTCAGGAGAGAGGGTAGTCCCATGCCTCCCCTGCCCGTGGTACCTGTGTTCAGACAGTATGCATGTGGACGAGTTGACTATATTCCGAAAGACTTTGCACTATTGCACACAGTGGCCTCGGCATACAAGCGGAGTACCGTGAAGCAAAAAGGAGGAATCCGTATGGAAGCTAAGTGAGAGATCGGGACCGTTTATGGATGTGTTTATAAAGAGACCATCGAAGATATGCTGATGTGGCAGCACAGGAAGCCAAGGGTGGAGCAAGACTATTGATGTCAGAGTCTGGGGATCTGTGGCCCGTTGACTCGTCCGAGAGCATTCGCAGGGAGAATGCTTGCGGACCTCTCATTTATGGAACACGATGAACGACGACACGCGGAAGACTGGAGGACAGAGGATTGGTGGGCACCGGACACTAAGCACTTAGCGTGATTTTTCAGTAGATCAGCTTGTAGAGTAGACAGTTGTATTTAGATCAGTAGATCTCTGTCACTTCTTAATGGTGTGGTCTCATTCTTGTTTCAGCCATTTGTCTGGCTCATCCACTTGAGTTCCAGCTAACTGAACCAAGCAATTCAGGCTTGTGTGTGTACTAACAGAGTACAGTATCCAGGTGTGTGACGCAGATCTCAATCAGGGACCTCACACATGTGTTTCGCGTTTCAGTGCAACTCGTTCACCAGATTTCAAGGGGCTTGAAGACTGAATAAAACGATTCAAGAGATTGGGATTCCAACAAAATTGTCATTTGTTATCTCTCTCTTTGCAAATATTATTGAAGCATTATGACACTTTGACTTGTGTCGTCCATCCAAATCCTTGGCGATTTGCGTCCGACCTGTGTTGACGCCGTGAGCTGACGGAGCGATGACGCCCAGTCAGTGGCTAGCGTGCTAAGAAGCTTCCAAGAATTTTCTCATGGTATCAAAGCGTACGAGCCAAAGCTCGCTGTGCCATGCAGGAGAGACATAGCAATAGCAACAACGGTGGGTGCGGCAGTGGCAGCCACCCATAGCAGCAGCCGTAGAACCTGGAGGGATCCACCACGACTACATTGTAGAGGAGCGGTGGAGGGAGTGGAGACAGCGGCGGCACCTGTAATGAACTGTGCTCGTAGTAGCAACATCGGGGGGAAGCACCTGCTACGGGAGCAGTTACGGGCAGCAGCCACTATAGCAGCAGCACCGGGTAGCAACAGCAGATGTGTCGGGTCACCGGTCTGTATACACAAAAAAAAGGGACGAAGAAGCTTGTAGTAGCAGCTTGCGGCGGCTGCGAGCAGTGGCAGCACGCAATGGTCGCAGCAGCTTGCAGCTGTGGTGGCATCAATAGCCGTGAGCTGCACGAACTGCAGCAGCAGCATGAAGCAGCCGCAGAAGGATCCGCAGGAGTGGCGGCTGGCAGCAGCCACACCAGTAGCGGCGGAAGCAAACGCCTATAGCGGTAACGGCGGTGAGCAGCAGCCGCAGCAGCAGCACCAGGAACCACAGCAGCGACAAGTAGCTGTAGCAGCATTTGCAACAATAGCAGTAGGCAACAGTCGCAGTAGGAAGCAACGACTGCAAGGAGGAGCCCCAGCAGTAGCAGCAGCAGTTGCTCTAGCAACCGCAGCAACAATTGTTGTAGTAGCTGCTGCTCTCGGGCCTAAGGGGGACCCAACGCGAAGGACCTCGTCCGGAGGGGGTCCCCTCGGTCGGGCCCGTCATGCTGACGGATGGCGCGACAAAGCACCGGGCCAAACAATGGCGCTTGAGCATGCGTGTGCAGACCAAACGCCGGTCCCTTGCTGGCTCAGAGGGGCAAGGGAAGCTGATGGGCGGCCTTCGGCCGACTGCACGCGAGGGGGGAGCGAGCCTCTCCCTCCACTGCACTTGCTGCGACGGTTGAGCCAAGCAAAAGAAAGAAAAAAAACAAGGGAAGCCCACCAATGGGGCACTCGAGAAAAAGAAGAAAAAAAGGAGGGGGGCCCCTCCTACTCCCTTTGAATTTAGGAAGGGAGTTTTTGCTTTAGTTTTTTGTTTTTTTAGTTTTTTATCTTTTAGTGTGGCTTGAGGCCATCACCATCGGCTGACGGCGGGAATCGCTCTATCAACAGCTGTCGCGAGAGTCACAGCAGCAGCAACAGCAGCAAAGGTGGCTTGAGGCCACAGCCGTCTGTTGACGACGGCATCCAGTGCAGCATCAATGGCACCAAAGGCTACTTGAGGTCGCACGTCGCGATAGTTACACCATCGCCACCGGGTGCAGCATTGTAGCAACACATTGCAGCTGTGGTTGTCGACGTGACTGATGACATCGCAGCCTGTCTAAGGGACGTTGCTGCATTCGTATCCGTCCACGTGATGCTTCGCACCTCCGTGGTCGAGTGTGTGATATCATCACCTATGCTGAGCTCTCGACATGAGCTGCACAGTGTGGCCGTGGGCATTACCATCGCCGTGGTCCGTGCCTGAACCCCAGCCGTGGCAGCCGCCACAGGCACCATGGTCAATGTAGCTATGGTAGGAGTCCCACTTTTCCTTAGGGTTTTCATGCTTTTTCTCTCGCGATAGGCAGCATGGCTGGCGCCAGTGCCGAGAGCGCCCACCTGGGTGGCATCCCCTTGTGGTACGATTCACACCACCTCCTCCTTCAGTAGATACGTCATCGAGTGACGCAACAACGCTTCTGCGTGGTGATATGGTCGCCCTACACATGGAGGTTCGGAACCTCAAGCGCATGGTCTAGTAGCTCCTTGACCACGTGACTTCTGAGCGAGCTGCCATCGCGCCGTAGGTGTCACCTCCCACTTCATCTTCATCTTCCTCCACATCTTGGATCCCTTCCTCCAACGATGTTGGTATGTTGGATCTCTCGTCTACATCTGTCGCCCTCCGTTCCGTCTTGGAGGCTGTTTGCATCATACCGACGGAAGGACCCTCAGACCTTGGCCGTATCGCTCGTTCTTACACTCGTCATGCGCGACGGCAAGCTGCTCGTCTTACACGTCATGCACAGGCAACGCCATCAGACGCGGCAGTGGGAGGAATCACAGGTGACAAGACCCCCTCATCTCATGTCCATGAGTTGGTCTGCCGAGTCCCCACAGCTCCTGCTGAGGTTTCATTAGTGGAGGGTATGGTTTTTCAACTGACAATCTTGGTGGAGCTCGGCATTGGTGAGGCGACTCCTGCATTGTGTAGGATGGTTAAGGCGAATGAAGCTACACAATAGACTCAGCTAGCGGAGAGTTTGAAGGGAGGAGACGTTTGCCCTCATAAAGACTCTTTGTCAGAGGAGTGTTAGTCCAATGCTGAGTCAGAGTAGGGGATGGAGATGGTGCTTGTTGATACCTTGGCAGATGAGGTGATGACGGCCAAGGCATGAGCTGCGCCTGACGACGTGCGCATTCTCGCGTGAGCTGGTGTGGAGACAACTGCCATGGTGCCAAGAGCAGTAGCACGAGTAGGTGATAGAGATGATGATACTCAGCCCACAGCAGAAACCCAGGTGGCTCTAACAGATAGTGCCGGGCAGCAGGAGCAGGTGATTGTTTGCGAGGATGAGGCAGACTTCCTCTATGAGGATCAGTCGTCCGTCGTGGAGTGGTCGGATGCAGGTTCAAAGGCAGGCCGAGTGCACTGCCGTTCTTGCAATGGCCGCGGCATGAGCTCGAGATGCCCCCTTGGTGAAAGCAGGTGTCCGCGTGTGCGGCATAGAGGATACAGAGCGAGCTACGAACCTCTGGCTCATCGCTGCTCTCACCGATGTCGCTGACACTGTGGCCGTTTCAGCTGACAACACAGATACTCTCCTCCAATCTGCAGTTCCTATACCCGAGTGCCTATTCTCCGCGGTTGAAGACTAGGAGGCAGTTGTGGCCGGAGCGGAGGCACACTTGCACAGTCTCATGGCCGAGGTCCGAGAGGCCAGCAGCTGATGTTACACTACGGATGTTCCAGCATGACGGGCTATGGAGGAGCGTGTGGAGGATGTACACAGGCGTCTCGAGGCTGCTGAGTGGTCTCTACAGGATGCACGTCTGGGACAGGTGAATCTCAAGCAGCAAGTTGATGATGGGCTATGCACCTGGGGTCCCGAGAAATACCACGGCACTGACCGCACCTTCGATGACCGTGGCGTTCCCGTGGATGAAGTTGTACCTATTCATACCGATATCTGGCCACTAGCTGAAGGCTGAGTGACAGGTGTGTCACGAGGAGCAGGTGCCTTTGCAGCAGCTATTCCTACAGCCCCGGATGACTTATGTAGAGAATCATTGTCTTGTGCTCACGCTCTACCAGCACCTCGTGGCTTGGAGGCACTTCAGTAGACGATTGACGCAGAGGACGTCGCCTTATGTGACGAGCAGGTGCAGCTCCACTCCTTTCTATGGGCTGAGACTGCGAGATTGCAAGAGGCTCTGGTTCGTGCCGGCACGTTGATGATCGAGGTCCAACGCCAGATTCGTTCCGCGACTCACCACCTACATGTCGCAGATGCAGCCAGCCGGTTGGCTGATGTGTCAAAGCTCGTCGAGCTCCGCACCTCAACACTGCGGAGGCTCCGATGCGATATGCAGCTCAGCAGTTGGAGGCCATACAGCAGGCAATTTTCTTGGAGGAGGCCCTCAGCGTTGCCCGAGTCACATCACTAGGTGACGACAGTAGTGAGGATGACAACGACCATGACGACAGCAATGACGATGCTCCGGGGTAAGGCTCTGTGCGAGTACATCCCACCAGCATCGTCGTCACCCTTGTTATAGTAGTGTACGAGTATGTAGCTATGGGGATACCGTGTTCCCTCCTCGGCAATTGTGTTGGGAGCAGCCACCAGCTTTGCTTCTACTGTCAGCCTTTGCAACCCAAGGGGGTGTTGCTTTGTGGATTTCCACATGACACTCTTTTGTGGAATCAAGTTGTGGTCGAGACCCGGACAACTGGAGATGTTTTTGGGGCCTTGAGGAGACCTTGTTTCTTTGTCTCCCTTGCATGATGTTTGACATGTGTTATGCATGATCCACGCATGGTGTGGTCAAGACTCGGACACCCAGAGACATTTTTCGGGGTCACGAGGAGACCTTGTTTATCTATCTCTCTTGCATGATATTTGACACGTAGATTTGTGATTGACTTCTTGCATGGTCGAGAACCAGGCACTTGGTGGAAAACACCATTGTCATGAGGAGACCCTGTGCTACACTATGCTTGATCGGTGCTTGCTATGATTGGTTGCCTGAGCCATCCTTTCTTGCCTTTGCTCAGACATTGTTGTCTTGACAGTTGTGTCAACCGGGGGGAGTGTTGGTGTGTGTGGCTTCCACCCATCACGAGCAACGGCCAGGAGAGCATCGGTACAGGACAGCGTGATGACATGGTCCCCGATGCGGACCCCGGATGCACCGGCGCGTCGGCAGGTGGTGGACCACCCACTCGGAGCTGACCCACGAGTGACCCAGCATCGTGGGTGTTGTCTCGGACCTCCTGCAGTCTTTCTGTAGCCTATCCTTGATGCAGATGCAGCTGGCACCGGAGCATCGACGAGTGATGGCTCCATCCACCATCAGCTGCCAGAGAGCTGTCACGACACCCTAGGTGCTTGCTGGGGTGCTTTGCGGTTTTGTGCATACGCTACAGTTTCTCGGTGGACTGGCTCTTGAGCCCGATTTGCATGTTTTGCATTGTCTGTCCACCGATCATTGCCGGACTGATGCGTGTGACCAGTCGTAGCGTCCGGCTCAAGATTCTGCATCTCTAGGTTTAGACGGCGGAGCGTTCTGATTTCTCTGCAGGGTTACGGCCAAAACAGTGTTTCTAGGCCGGTTTTAGGACAGACCTTACACTGCCGCGTGCAAGACCCATCGTGCATTCTGGGAGGTATTCATGCTGTGGACTTGTCATTTGCTATTTCTCTCTGCGAATGCTATCAAAGCATTTCGACACTCTGACTTGTTTCGTCTAGCCAAACCCTTGCCGTTTCGAATCCAACCTGTGTTGTTACCGCGAGCTAACTGAACGCTGATGCCCAGTCAGTGTCAAGCGTGCTAGGAAGCTTCCTAGAATCTTCTCCCTCCCCTTTTTTTGTGTATAGGCTAGTAGCCAGACATGATTGCTCCTGCCACCTCGTGCTCCTGCTGTTGCTTGACGTGGCTTTTGCATGCAACAGCTCTTGCATTAGGTGCTTCCTGCCCCTGCTACTGCTATGGTTGAAATTGCTTTTAATTGCCGCCGCTATCTCCACTACCTGCACTCCTCCGCGGCAACATAGTTGTGGTGGGTCGCTCCAGAACTTGCTACTGTTGCAATGGGTGGCTGCCATCGCAACCACTCACTGCTGCTACTGCTGCTACGATGTCTCTGTCGCACGACACGAGCTATGGCTCGTTTGCTCTGATACCATGAGAAACCTTCTAGAACCTTCTTAACCGATTGCCACTCAACTAAGCGTCAGCGCTGAATCAGTGTGTGATGACAGTCACAAGTCATACACGAAACTACAAGGGTCTGAATAGGAGCACATGCAGAGTGTTTGGAAGCTAGAATTGAATACGACTGCAGAGAGGGATGAAAATTGACAAGCACACAGCACAAATAGCTGGCACGACGCACAACGGGTGCTGCATGCTAGAATGTCACTTTGTCCTAGAAACCGGCCCAAATCCTTTGTTTTTGCCGAAACAATATGTATATGTACTCAATGCAACACCGTCTGAACCTAGAGATGTAGGATCTTGAGCCGGATGCTACGACTGGTCACACGGACAAGTCGAGCATCAATCGGTGGACAGAAAATGCAAAACATGCAAATCGGGCTTGAGAGCCAGTTCACCGAGAAGACTCGAGTGTATGTAGAAAAACTGCACACCAACCAGGCAAGCACCCAAGGCATCGTGGCATCCCTCTAGCAGCTTTTGGTGGGTGGAGTCACCACCCATCGATGCTCCGGCGCTAACTTGGTCCGCATTATGGATATGTGTCACACCAGCCAAGCTGCACATGCTAGAGACTTCTCAGAATCCTCTAGATGCCCACCATCTCGTCACGCTCTCTTCTACCGCTGCTCTCCTGGCCATCACTAGTGATGGGCGGAAGCCACACAAACGAACAATTGCGTTCCTAATTTTCAAACTGTTGCATATGGCTTTTGTATTTTTTAACTCATGGATATGGCAGGATCAAACCTTCTAGCGCTTGGGTATCCCGACTATTCCGTCATTTTCTCTTGGGCGAAGTGACTATATACTCCTAGTTTCGCAGAAAAATCCCCATCCGCCCCTCCGTCGGAATGATAAGTCCCATCCGCCCCTCCACTCGAATGATAAGCCCCATCCGCCCCTCCGTCGGAACGATAAGCCCCATCCGCCCCTCCGCTGGAGCGATAAGCCTCATTCGCCCCTTGGCGAGAACAATAAGCTTGACTGGACCCTTTTGCAAGGACGCAAAAATCCTGGCGTAGAAAATGTCCGATATGTCCATCTCGTTTGTCAAAAGATAACATGTGGACGTCACATGGATGCGGCGTCGACATGCTGACGTCACAATTTCCTACCCACTTATCACAAACTCCTTAAAAGAAGGGTTTGCAATTTTTTAAAGTGGTTTGCGGGTAGTCTGCATGGGGATCCGAGAGTCCTTCGTCTCCAAAGGGAACCTGCTAAGCCCCGCTATCGCGAGGCCCAGCAGGTGCCTGCACAAAAAGAAATCCTCACATCCTGCATGTAAAAAGGGGGTGGGTTTCTCTATTGTTTGTAGCTCAAACGAGGGTATAAAGTTGAACAAAGTGTTTAAAAAACAAATAGGGATTTTCGACTCTTGTCGGGGATTCCCATGGACGCTCGTCGGCCGGAATCTCTGTCGAAGTCCTCCCCCTCCTCCCCCCCTCCCC
>SZWC01008977.1:34536-44876 GCA_023375785.1 Penium margaritaceum | reverse complement strand
CCTCTCTCTCTCTCTCTCTCTCTCTCTCTCTCTCTCTCTCTCTAGCTCTCTAGAGACCTGGGCCCCTTTTGGCCGTACATCTTCTCTCTGCTTTCCCATTATACTGGTGCCATTGTCACTGCTTCGACCATCGCTTCCACCTTGCATAAGCGGCAGCGATTGTGCCGCCCTCTTGGTCTCCCTAGTTATTGCAACGTAGCTGCACTAGCTACAGCCGCCACCGATGTCACAGCCAACCCCGTGCTTGCAACCTGTGCCACACCCTCTCGGTGACCATCTTTGCAGACCCAGCCGCCGTCTACATTCTCAAAGCAACAGCAGGGACCATAGGCACCTTTGGCTCTAACCTGCCTCTTGCCACAAAAGCCGTGTGCACCATCACCCTCATAGTTGCGTCAACTTGCCTCTCTACACCTCCATCGGCTTCAGTGGCAAGTGCTGCCTCTTGGCCGTCCCTTGCATTTGCAACAACAGCAGCCATAGCAGTCGCGGAAACGATACTGTCCTAGCCGTAGCCACGACCACAGCCACCCTCTGTCTTCTCCTTGCTCTGTGCAAGAACCTCCAGGTACACCTCTACTGCAGCGGGCCGTGCTCAGCGGCAGTCCTGCCATCGTTGCCACCATCCTGGCTTCACCACCAAGAATGCCGCCAATCTTCTCCCCATCTGACAAGGAGGAGGGCGCCATCAACGAGTCCTGTGTGGCACCGTGGGAGGAGGAGCAGCGGCAAGACGAGGCTCATGAGTATCGGCTCCAACAACACATGCACGTGCCAGGTGCAGACAAGGTCATTGTAGTGGACGAGCGCGAACATGAGAAGATCAACAGCCAAGTCTAAAAAGCTAGTGAAATCCCGGACGGCGGCATTAATGACATCTCTTGGATTTATGGACCATTGGTAAGAGCTCCCTCTACCCGTGCTTTTCCTCCCGTCAGTGGCACACAGTCACCACGGTATTCTTAGTTTCAGTCACAGCTGCAGCAGTCTCAACCACATAAGTGTCAGTTAGCGGAGCAGCAGTCGCAGCCACCCCCAGTGGCACGAGTGGATCAGGCATCTTCAAACCCCCTCAACTGCGAGGAGCTAGTGATTGCAGAGGCCGTCAGCGTCTCATGTGCCCTGCTTGAAGCAACATCAGCCACAACAGCCACATTTGTAGCCACAGCTACAGTCTCACGTGCACCAATAGCCAGAGCTCGAGGGTGTGCTGAGGAGGAGCTTACATTGGCAGCCTCAACATTTGAGCCACTCGCAACAGAAAGAGCAATCGCCGCTGCCACTGCCACAGCAGCCACATCAGCCTCATCTCCGGTATTACGAGGGTTGGCCGGTGGCCAGCCATCCGCTCGCAACAGACCGGCATGCGGCAGGCCAGCCCAGTCGCCGACTGCCAGTCAAGTGACTGGACGGCCACCCACAGGCGAGCTACCAGCCGCCAGTCGAGCTGGTGGCTCGATCAGCCGCCAAGAGGCCGTGAGGCCTCGAGGGTCGAGGCCTGTGACCTCGAGCCCTTTTCCTCGCTCGCCCTTCTCACTTGCAAGAGCAAGCAAAGATGAGGATAGAGAGAGAGCGAGAGCGAGCAGAACACAAGAGATGTCGGCACAAAATTGATGATCGTGCCTTGAACATGACGATTTGGCACTGGCGCGTCAAAAATAAAACTTGAGTTTGTTTAGTACAAGCTACAGGTTTCTAAACTGGAAAACTTGTATGAACTCACGAGTTCAAGATAACACCCCCCCAATTGGGACCCAAAACGAGGGGGCAATGAAAAAACTGAAGTGGACCTCCAGAGACATGAAAAATGCAAGTCTCCTAACACGGGTCATTGATGACGATTGCCCCCAAGAGTGACGTGAAGTAAAAACCCCTCTAGCGAGCTTGAGATGCCATTCTGTGAACTCTGAAGATGATCTCAGTGCAAGAGCTGGAGATACAACCCGTTACAATCATCATCGGGTAAGATTTCCTCTATCATTACATTTTTTCCATAGACTCTATTAGTTGTACTGTCTAAGTCAGCGTTAATGGTACACAATGGTACTTGCCTCTCATTGAGTGACTGTCAGGTAAAAGCCCAATTTCCAAACGGCACAACACAGTCAGCTCACTCATTGGTGTAGTCTCTATTGCTCAACTACCCATTTCCGAAATAAAACATCAATATGCCCAGAGTGCTCCAACTTCAGTTCCAATACCAGAAAATAAAACCAACAGATGGCGCCAGCCAACATCAATTGTGCTCATTCTAACAGCAATGTCATCAGAGTGGCCAATCAGCCCTCGCTCCCACCATTGACCCCACAAACTACCGGCAACGGTTTTGTGGTTCGGTCCACGCTACACACCAAGGACCAATTGCAAGAGACGTTTCCATACTGAACCTGTCCGTTGAGCCACCAACGGTTCAGGCTATCATTGAACTAGATGCGGTCCATGACTCTACGATATCAGGCTCTAGAGTTTCTTATGCGTCGCCATTTGTATTACCCAACATAGTTGGTCGGGTCCCAGGCTAAGACAGCTAGAGTATCTTATGGATGTTGTGAGAATGTGCGCCCTCTGGTGATTAAGCCTTTGTGTGTTGAGATGAAAGTCACAACAGAAAGATAGACTTGGAGAATTCTAGAGCCCAGAACTAAAAAAAAAAAGGGTTCATCACAATGAAAAGAGTACAAGGTGTTTATACTGCTAAGCTGGTTAGTCCTTTCACTTGCTTACTCCTCTCCTAGCTTGCTACAACAAGCTACTTGCACCTGTACCCGGAATTCTACTTGCACCTAATGCTTAGTGCATGAAGTGTCCGGTCTTCGATCGTCTAGATTGATGGTCCATCTTGGCCCAACGCAAGAGGCCGCATTCTCTCAACGCCTTGCACGGTCTCCGCAGAGGGGTCTTCGTGGTAAGTGTGGTGGTCGACTTGTACACGCCACCGAATGTGCTACGACCGTCGTATGGTCACAGCCACCATTTTGCTACCGTTGTTGACTGCGCGCATTGTCGGGGGTTCCCCTCCGAGACAACCCCTTTGCGGATGGCATGCTTCACACGCTATGCATTGAGGGAGAGGAGTAACCCTTGCGTGGTGTGTTCGAGACGCTTACTCACTTGTTCGCTCCTCCTCCTCCTTGCATTGGTGGACAAGGAGAAGTGAGCTGCATTTCTGAATACCGGGAAGAGGCCCGTGTGCCCCTGAAACTCAAACGAGTCGCAAGTATGCCAAAGAAACAGGATACCTTGTTACATTCACCCACCCCAGCAAAGGCATGAAGTTCCGGCACGCTTTAGGTACTCCTGGAGAACACTGTTGGTACACTCGACATGGAAGTTGGCCTCTGGCTCCCAAGAGATGTGCTCCGCCGGGTATCCCTTCCACTGTACCAGAAATTCATGCCTTCATTCCCTCTTGCGGTCTACCAGAATCTTCTCCACATTAATCGCCTCACTTCCTTCAACCTGGACAGTAGGAGGTGGAGTTGTCCCGCAACCATGGAAGAAGTTGCTAGGGTCACTATAGGTACAAAGAAGGGAGATGTGGAGCACAAGATGGATGCTGTAGTGAGCTAGTACCTCCAACTTGTAAGATACGACTGACCGCTTCTCCAGAATATAAAACAAACCCACCCATCGCGGTTTGAGCTTCGGGCTCCTAACTCCTAGCAATTGCATGTTTGTTGAATTCAGCATCACCTGATTTCCCACTTGGAACTCCTCCATGGATCCATGCTTATCAATCTATTGCTTCTATTGCTTCTATGCCTTAAACAATCATTGTCACACCATGTCCCACGTGCTGAAAAACCTATCAGAAATCTGCTGCACTGCCGGAAGAGATGTTCCCGTCGCAAGGTCGGCTGGAGGGCGGCTGGGCTTAGTGGCTGGTGGCCTTTAAACCACCTCATGCGTTAACTTTCCTCTTGATGCTAACACAGCTGTGTTGTAAGAAAACTCTGCCACTCCGAGCTTTTGTTCCCAACCCTCTCCATCCCGAGGGATCATGATCTATAACAGCTGCTCCAAGGTCTGGTTCGTGAGCTCTGTCTATCCATCTCTTTTTGGGTGGTATGATATGGTGAGCTGCACCCGCGTGCTAAGCTTCCCTATGAGATCTCTTTAGAACTGTGAAGTGAAGCATAGATGGCGATTTGAGGCCACCAACAGTGGCACTCCGTGCAACTTAATGACGTGGCTGAGGAGAAGTTGAGCTATCCCAGCAGTCGTAACACTCTACGGACATGCGATGAAATGTTACATCTTGGAGAACCGGTCCACTACCACCAATACCGTGTTTTTGCCCTGCTGTGTCAGAGGCAACTTGGCAATGAAGTCAAGAAAGATGTCTTTCCATGGCCTCTCGAGATATGGTTAATGACCCTAAATTCATACACTTGACACTTGGTGCATCAAAAAGTGTATTCGTATGTGCGAATATCTTTTAGAAGCAATCAACATCAATCCATGTAACTAAAGTCCAAATATAACTTCAGCGTATAAGGGGTTAGTTTTTATGTACTACATACTAGGTTTTGTTAGAAGTCCATGTTCACTAACATGTTCACCTCACAATAAACTTGTTGATTCACCATTTCAGGATGGACGTGATTGGTCATGTATGGGCCTTTTAGGTGCAAGCAATGGTTGTAGCTCCCAAGATGGCTTGGTCATCCACGCCTTGATGCGTTGGCGCACATCAAAATTGCTCAAAAACCTCTTGAAGTCAGTCATCATTGACGACCACCAGTATTGGTGTGCCAAGGCTTTGAGCGTCTTGTCGAAGCCGAAGTTACCCGAGTAGTGGATGTCATCCACCTCCTCCACCAGAATCTACTTCAATGGCCCATAGTCCGGCATGAAAATCATCTGCTCGTGTCCCCTTTGCCAATACACTCCATCCTATATGGCGTCTTTCAATGCATCACCCAAGAAGTCACCATCCGTGTCGTAGCCGTGGTTGAACAGGTTATGCATGACTTCAGATCCCATTAGCAATCAGATGGCATTGAGGGTTAATTCTAGCCACCTCGATAAAGGTTGTGCTGGATTTATCTTTCCTACCTCGTACTGGATCTTGTAGTCAAAATTTCCTTCCAAGAACTCTCTCCAACGAGTCTGCCGGTGACTGAGGTTTGGCTACGTCTTGATGTACTTCATGGTGAAATGAATCGTGAAATTCCACGCATTATCGCAACTCAAGGTAGCACCTCTTGTGCTTGAAAGCATGGATCACAAGAAACATCTCTTTCTCGTGGATTGCGTAGTTCAGCTATGCACCTCGCAAATTGCAAGACACGCATGCACTCGTTGCGGCCCCTTTCTCTAATCCTACATCAGCACCACCCCAATGGCAAAGTTGCTTGCATCCGTCACCATGACATACTCCATGGATGCATCCAGAAGCACCACAACCGGAGCATCACACATTGTAAAGTTGAGCTCCTCAAAGCTCCTCTGCTCCTTGTTGCCACATCCCCACTAGTAATCCTTTCTAAGCAGCTAAGCTAGTAGCGCACTCTTCTCTACGTACCGCCGAATGAATTTTTCATACTACTTCACTTTTTCCATCTTCTTTGGGTACATATGGACACCCTTGTTGCTCACGATGTGCCCAAGGAACTCCACTTCCCTCTTCTTGAAATCGCATTTGGAGACTTGCAACCAAATTCTCTCTTCGAAGAATGTACAACACGTGCCAATGACGTTGCTCATGCTCTACCAAAGACCGGAAGTAGATGAGGATGTTATCGAGGAACACCACCACGAACTGGACCAAGTGAGTGTGCAAGATCCTGTTCATGAGGCACATGAACGTTGCAGAAGTATTGGTCAACCTAAACGGCATTACGAGGTACTCAAAATGGCCGCACCGCGTCCGAAATGCCATCTTCTCCACATCTTGCTCAGCAATCCGGATTGAATGGTACTACAAGCATAGGTCAATCCTTATGAAGTTCTATGCAACCCTCAGTTGGTCAAATAACTCCTTGACCCTTGGCAGCGGGTACAGGTTCTTGATTTTTACGTTGTTAAGTGCACGAGTATGGACACGGCCGAGTGGTCACAGTAAACTGTGCAGGAACGGCACAAAGCACAACACTCCCCCATGACCCGATGGTACGCATGTCCATACGCGTGCAGCACTGGTACAACCACATAGTGAGTGACATAGACAGATGAGACGGCAACATACATCCCACACTCAACCACTGTCACGCACGGGGCGAAGCCCAACAGAACGGATGGCCACCAGGAACTTTCCGCGGGCAAGTGCCTTCGTCAAGAAATCAACTCACTGCAAGTCAGTGCCAACCCATATGATGGAGATCACGCGTCGCTCGACCAGATCACGAACGAAGTGATGCTCAACCGCAATGTGCTTTGTGCGAGCATGAAAAACACCAGAGTTCTCCGCAATGGCGAGAACACTCTAGTTGTCGCAACGCAGCACAATGGCGGGTACTGACTGCCCAAGCTCAAGAAACAAGCGCTGCAGCTAAACTGATTCAGCAGCCCCTGCCCCCAAAGCCACATACTCTGCCTCCGACGAGCTACGTGCGATGCAGCCCTGCTTCCCGCTTCGCCAAGACAAAGCGGTACCACCGAGCAGAAACACGTAGCCAGTGCGACTGCGCCCGTCAGGACTCCAAGCCCAGTCGCTGTCAGTGTAGCCGTCAAGGACCACCGAACACTACCGACGAAAGCAGAGTCCGAGATACGGCGTGGAGACCACGTACCGTACCACTCGCACAGCCGCGTGAAGAGCTCTCGCACGTGGAGCCTGCGAGAACTGAGCGAGGAGGTTGACGGCGAACGCGATGTCGGGACGCGTGGTAGTGGCCAGGTACATCAGAGATCCGATNAAGGTCATCAACATAGACCAGGATGGCGGTAAACCGCTCGGGTGTCGGTAGGATGAAGAGTGAGGGGTCTGCCTCACTCTGTACGTATCTTGCGCGAGTCAAGGTGCCACTGATCTCCCGGTTCCAACACCGAGGAGACTGCTTGAGGCCGTATAAGGACTTGCGCAAGCGCCAGACCTTATCACCATCCCCAAAGCCTGGTGGTTGAGCCACGTAGATCTCCTCATCCAAAGAGCCATGGAGGAACGCGTTGTTCACATCCATCCGGTGTAGTTCCCAGTCATGCTGAGCTACTACACCGAACAGAGCTCGAGCTGAGGTCATGCGGCCGACAGGGGCAAAGGTGTAAGTGTAATCAACTCCCTCAATCTGAGAGAACCCCTTGACGACCAAGCGGGCCTTGTAGCGTTCCAGTGAGCCATCCGGCTTCACTTTCTTGCGAAAGACCCACTTGACCTGAATGGCCTTCCCCCCAGGGGGAAGGTCGACCAGCTCGTAGACTCTGTGCTCTCGGATAGCGCGAAGCTCATCCTTGTAAGCAGCTCGCCAGGCATCAGCATCCTGCGATGAGAAAGCCTCCCTTAATGTGCCCGGGTCCGGCGCCATAGAGGGGGAACTCTGCGTGGCAAGTGCACATGCCTCAGTGTCTGGCCTGACGGCCACAAGATCAGCTGCTGCGTCACAGGCGATATGGAACTCGCGAGTGACCAGGTCGTGCCCTATGGGGCACGCTGGGTGTACCTCTGAAAGCTCAGTGCGGACACTCAGGCCTAAAGCCTTTGTGCCTGGATCACCGCTCGCAATGCTGCGAGAGGAACGTTTGGGTCCGGAACCCGAAGCTCGTTGAGCTCCAGAATCCAGTGGTCGAAGGCGACCACCGGGCTCACGGGAGTAACCGGAGGTCGAAGGGCGCACCTCAGGCTCAGGAACAGGTACGACCACAGGAACAGGTACGACCACAGCTGGTGAGGACT
Organism: Penium margaritaceum; assembly: GCA_023375785.1. Lineage (NCBI taxonomy): Eukaryota > Viridiplantae > Streptophyta > Zygnematophyceae > Desmidiales > Peniaceae > Penium > Penium margaritaceum. Next base: position 37,042 of record SZWC01008977.1, on the reverse strand, counting down.
AAGACGAGGCAGTCGGAGAAGCCATGCGCGGAGATGCGTGTGTGGGGGACACTGAGCTGGGGATGACAGCGGGCAAGGCTGGCCCGGACACTGAGACAGGAGTGTCAGCCGACGTAGAGACAGGAGTGGGCTAGGCTGGGTGAGACGCCGTGATAGGGGTGCCAGTGGACACAGAGGGTGATGCAGGAGGAGGCGTGGGAGCAGTGGTACCTGTGGGGTGCGAAGCTGGCTGGACAGGCGGGATCTCTGGACCAACGGCAATGATAGCCGTATCATTAAGTGCTGGAGATCGAGAGGGGACTCGAGCGGACACATCAGCCTGGCGAGGAATGGTCGCTGGCGAAGAGCTCTCCCCCATCCGCCGAGGACCCTCACAGGAACGGACATGAGCTGCAGAGAGCGCTGTGATCGAAGTCAGATCACGGTATGTGAGTGACTCAAAAAACAGCGCGTCACGGGACTAAATGACATGACGGCGAGTGGGGTCTCAAAAGCGCCAGGCCTTCGACCGCGGGGAGATGCCGATGAAGGCACACAAGCGACCCCGAGGGGAGACCTTGGATCCCTGCTGGTCCTCGGTGTACCATATGGAGGCCAGGGATCCCCAGATGCGTGCGAGACGAAGATCGGCACGGTGACCAAACCAGAGCTCGTACGGTGTAACATGATCCGGAAGCGGACCATGCGGGAGGCGGTTCCAGACCCAAGTCATGTAGGCAAAGCCCTCGAATGCGAAGGACTCCGGGAGACCGTACTCAGACCGCATGGCACGGACCGCATCCTCCATGGTGCGGTTCCAGTGCTCAGATACACCGTTCTGCTCTGGGGTAGCAGGAGCAGAGACGTGGTGAAAAATGCCGTGCTCAGCAAAGAAGGAGTCCATCTCGCCGAGGAACTCGCCGCCGCGATCCGAGCGAAAGGTATGTAGCGTGTGGCGAGACTGACGCTCAGCCATCACGAGCCAGAGCCGAACCGCAAGGACGGCGTCGCTCTTCTGACGCAGACTGTAGACCCATCGCATCCGGGTGAAGTCATCAGTCAGCGTCAGAACATACCAGCCCCTCTCGGACAGCGACTCGACCGGGAGAGGACCGAGCAGGTCCGAGTGGACCAACTCGAGGGGCCTCAGCGCTCGAGAACACGAATCAGGGTAAGTGCACCGGTGCATCTTACCCTGAGCGCAAAAAAGACAGTCGGTCTTAGGTGGCTTCTCGAAAGAAGCCACGTCAAGACCAAGAGCGGGCTGTGTCCGGATGAGCTTCGACACAGTGTCGGAGCCCACGTGACACAGACGTCGGTGAGGCAACCGCTGGTGTTCCGGGGATAGAACACCAGTGACAAAAACGCGACCAGAGGAAGAGGGAGAGCAAGAGGAGGAGGGCCGAGCAATGCGGTTCAAATCATCTACGACTGAAGCACGCAGGACAATGCTACGGGTGTCAAGAGCAGTCACAGTCGCTGAATCAGCGGTATGCTCAACGGAGAGACCCATCAGAGTGCAGGCACGCACAGACAACAGACTGAGCTCAAGATCAGGCACAAACAGCACGTCAGAGAGATACAGGGGGCCAGACGGACCATCAAAGCATACAACCCCAACACCGTGAACCGGTAAGGACTGACCGGAACCTGTACGAACAGAACGGACTGCCGTGACAGGACCAAGTACCACAAAGTCACTACGACGACACGTCATGTGGTGGGTGGCACCGGAATCCATGATCCAAGTGCCACCGGAGTCACGACTGGTGGACGTCATTGTACAACGAGCAATAGAACACTCGGCATCAGAGGGACGCTGAGCCGTCAGTGGGACGGAACGACGTACATCACAAAGGTGAGACTCATGAATCCAGTCAGTGCAGTCAGGCCCATCATCATCACATGCGGACTGTGCTCCCCCACACGTGTCATCACGAGTCACGAGGACAGACGAACAAGCAGTCTGTGACCCACTCGACGATGACAACACACTCGCACCTCCCTGAAAGCGAAGCGCCAGAAGATGACGAAGCTCGGCGATGGTGCGGTCACGTGGGTCTGGATCACTGCTGCTCGCCGGTGAGGATGCAGGAACAGCTGCAGTCGTAGTCGTCGCGCGTCCAGAGGAGTGTGCGGTCGACGTGCCGGACGCGGTGCGAGTAGCATGGGCAGCTTGAAGTCCGCGAGTGATGCACTCCCAGTCGAGCGGCTGCTGGCACTCGGTGTAGCGATGGGCACCTCCGCAGTTGTAGCAATGCACAGAACGACCACTGCTACCACTAGATGACGACTACTGCTGACCCGATCCGCGCTTCCTATTCTTCTTCTTCCCCTGGGCAGCTGTTGCAACGCCCTGCGTCCGCGTGGGTGTAGACGGGGTCGAAGAGGAGGAGGAAGATGAGGTCGTGATGGAGGAAGGTGAGGGTGACTGCAGGAGGGAAGATGGTGGTGAGGCGAGGACTGCTGCAGCGAGGGAAGTCTCCTAATGTGCTACTGCTGCCTCGCGGGCCGACGTCACCTGGAG
>SZWC01008977.1:8128-34444 GCA_023375785.1 Penium margaritaceum | reverse complement strand
GAACAGCTGCAGTCGTAGTCGCCGCGCGTCCAGAGGAGTGTGCGGTCGACGTGCCGGACGCGGTGCGAGCAGCATGGGCAGCCTGAAGTCCGCGAGTGATGCGCTCCCAGTCGAGCAGCTGCTGGCACACGGTATAGCGATGGGCACCTCCACAATTGTAGCAGTGCACGAAACGGCCACTGCTACCACTGGATGACGACTGCTGCTGACCCGATCCGCGCTTCCTATTCTTCTTCTTCCCCTGGGCAGCTGCTGCAACGCCCTGCGTCTGCGTGGGTGTAGACGGGGTCGAAGAGGAGGAGGAAGATGAGGTCGTGATGGAGGAAGGTGAGGGCGACTGCTGGAGGGAAGATGGTGGTGAGGCGAGGACTGCTACAGCGAGGGAAGTCTCCTGATGTACTACTGCTGCCTCGCGGGCCGACGTCACCTGGAGGAAAAGCTGATGGTCCCACGGGAGTAGCTGCAGGGTGGCTGAGAAAGGCTCGAGAGCAGCGTCGCTGTACCGTGTGAATATGTCAGTGTACTCCAGGCGAACTCCGAGCATGATCGTCCGAAGCGCCCACAGCTGTGTGCCCCCTGAGGTCCCTAGGCGCGTGTAGATACGCATGGCGCGTCGCCAGTAATCCGCTGCAGGCTCCGCTGGTCCCTGACGGAGAGAGTGGAAAGCGCGAATGTGTGATGCACGCGTGGCGTGCGTCTCTGCAGCCAGTAGGGACAACGCCAGATCCCAGCCTCCACGAGGATCAGCTCCGGTGCCTGTGCCAGCCTCGCCGAGGAAGGGACGGAAGTCAACAACAGTCTCGCGTGGCATGGCATAGAGAAGCCCTCGCATGGCCCGGGCTGCTGTCAACACTTGTGCTGGATCTATAGACTGGTATGGAATGTGGTAGTAAGGCCACACTCCCTCAGAAGAGGCCCACACCTGGAACAGGATCTCCCAGCAGTCAAATCCATCCTCGCTGATGTACAGTGGAGGTGGTGCCTCAAAGTCCTTTGGCTGCCGCCCCGTGGGGAGAGCAGCCGCAGGCTGAGGAGGGCGAGTGACGGGAAAAACTCTTGGAAGGGGGTGATCACTGGGGAAGTCAGGTGACGATCGTATCGGGGACACGGGTGGAGGTCGGATACCCGTCTGCAGCTGACGGAGGCGCTCCTGTAGAAGACGAATCTCCCGCTCCTGGGAGTCATCCTCAAAGCCTGGCATGAATGGCTCATCATCAAGGAGGTCCGCATGTGGTGGGGAGACCACATCAGGAGGTGAAGCAGGTGGGGCACCTGTCACGGGCACCTGAGCCGAGTGCTGGGTGGAGGCCGCAACGCCGGCAGCTCCCTTAGAAATTCGCGGAGGAGCCGTGGACTGAGCGCGCAGGAGCTCAGTCAGTGTGCGGATAGCGTCAGTCTGCTCTCGCTACAGACGACGCATCTCCTCCTGCTGGCTGCGCAGGTCCTCAATGGCCTGCGAGCGAGGGATCAGTACCCCTGAAGAAGAAGAGGAGGGATCACCTGGTCCCTTGTCCTTGTTGTCGGGCGAACTCATGTCGCCGCTCACTATGGGACGACAGGTCAAGTTTGTCGGATTTCAAAACCGTCTGCGTTTCTCGGAGAGTTGGAACGCTGGCAACTTTTGACTTTTCGGTTAAAAATTTGGCCAAGTGTAATGCTGACATCAGCAGGTGGTTGCTGACGTCAGCACGACCTGATGACGTCAGCAACCAGCAATGCTGACGTCAGCTCGCCCCCCCCTTTTTTTTTTCTTGTCAGGGTTCTGCCGCTGCGCGGTGGCGCACGGCAGCTCCGCGGAAGCGCGCAGCAGCTTCCGCCCAGCTGCTGCTGCAACTGTGCTGTCAGCTGCAACAGCAGCTGCGTAGCTGCGTGTGTAGCGGTGGCAGCGGCGGCTACGCTGCTGCTGCTGCTGCTGCGCGCGGCGGCTGCTGCTACGCGCGGCGCTGCTGCTGCGCGCTGCAGCTGCTGCTGGCTGCCGCCGCCGCGCGCTGCTGCTGGCTGCCGCCGCCGCGTGCTGCTGCTGCTGCCACTGCTGCGCTGCTGCTGCCACCGCGAATGCCGCTGCTGCTGCTGTGCCGCTGCCGCTGCTGCACTGCTGCTGCCGACGCCGCTGCTGCGCTGCTGCTGCCGCCGCTGCTGCCACGCTGCTGTGGCGGCCGCTGCTGCTGCGTTGCTGGTGCGCGGCTGCCGCCGCCGCCTTTGCTGCTGCTGCTATGCTACTGCGGCTGTGGGGGGATGTGGCGGCTGCACGCACCGCAGCCGCCACACACCTCTGCGTGGCGGTACGCGCTGCTGCTGCCTCAGCAGCTGCGATCTCACGTGGTGGGTGGAGTGCGCGGACGGCGAACGGCCGTCTCCAACGGGTCCCAGAAGATCTGCTACAGCGGTGACTCTCACTGCTGCTGCTCTGCTGCATCTCTGTTGCGCAGCTCAGTGAGAACTGTCTCACTGCTATGATACCATGAGAAAGTGCGTAGAAGCTTCCTAGCAACACAGCTGCTGACCGGGCGTCAGTGCCTAGTCAGACGGTGACGACAGTCACAAGTCGTACACACAACGGCAAGGGTTTGGCTAGGAGACACAAGTCAAAGTGTCAGAATGCTTCTGTATAGCATATGCAGAGAGAAATGACAACTGACAGGTCCAGGGCATAAATACCCGCCGCGGCGCACGGCGGGTGTCGCACGCGGCAGTCCAAGAGCTGTCCTAAAACCGGCCCAAAACCACTGTTTTGGCCGTAACTCCGCGCACACATGTCAAAATCCTACGCCGTCTGAACCTAGACGTGCAGCCTCAAAAGACGCACGTAACGACTGGTCACATGCATGCATCCATTGACTGACAGCGAGTATACAATGCAAAAACATGCAAATGGGCCTCATGCCCAGTCCGCCGAAAGGCGCCTACAAGACGTAGAAGGCACAGCAAGGAGTCCCGGTGACGTCTGGGGCTCTGGAACAGTGGTCGGTCAGCTCCAGACGGGTAGTCCGCCGCCTGTCGTCGCGCCGGTGTCACCAGGGCCGCCTGCCTCAGGGATATGCACGAGTATGGACACGACCGAGTGGTCACAGTAAACTGTACAGGAACGGCACAAAGCACAACAGGGACAGCAGCGTTGTTGATGCAGCGTGCGGACTTCCACGCTCGTTGCTGAAGTCTGCTGCCCCCTCAGTCTACTGCTCTAGAGACTAAGTCTTGATGCTCTGGGTTTGTTCCTCAAAAATGCGCGCGTCAGTGTTAGCGCCAGAAAGCAGCTGAAAACTGAAAGTGACAGATTAGGAATGAAGAATGAGCAACAATGAGAGACCCCTCCAAGTTCTAGCTCCCCCTCCGACTAGTGTAGAACTTGTTTCTCAGTTAAGCAGCCAATCAGAGAATAGTCCTAGACCTATTTCTGGCAGGCATGGTTTTCTCGGTGAGCCCTGCCAAACTCCTGACAGCCCCAAACCCGGGCGTAGTCCGTTTTGCCTGAAAAATGGACCATACCATAATACGGATGCTGCGAAGGCAGTCGTTTGCTCAGAATCAGCTAGAAAAACACTAGCAAAGAGTTATGGCTGCCCGAACCCAGGCAGTGCCTACGATGGTCCATGATGCCAAACTGTGCCACGCAGCAAGAGACATGGACCCCAGGCAGAGCATGATGCTGTAGACGCAATGGCACAGTCAGAAACAATGCTGGGTGCATGCAGACAGCATCAGCGGTGGCGGTGACCGCCGACGGCCTGACTGCCGAGGAGGCCTGCCGATGGAGCTCAGCACGTCGTCGGACGGAGGAGGCTCTAGCGAACTGCGAGTAGGCCTCGGCGTGCGTCGGCTCCACCGGACGACACTCCAGTAGCGTCGAGTCTTGCCGTCAGTCATCTGCACACCGATGTACACAAGCCGGGAGGACACAACAGAGCACAATGAGAGATGCGTAAAAACCAACACTCCCCCATGACTCGCAGGCATGGTGCACATGTGCGGGCAGAGGCACAGTCAACAACCAGACTCCCCTAGGGCACGCCGAGATGCAGGCAAAGACAAACAGAGCCACTCACGGACGCACGCCAACCGAACTCACAGCCTTCTTGAACAAGTCACGCTTCAGTGCCTTGGTCAAGAAGTCAGCCAACTGCCATGCTGTCTCAACCCACACAATGCTGATGCTCCCGTCATGCAACAACAAACACACATAGTGATACTTTACATTGATGTGCTTTGTGCGTGTGTGATGCACTCCGTCATTGTCGACGATGGCCATGGCACTCTCGTTGTCACAATGCAACGTGATGGATGCGACAAACTGACGCAACTCGGACAACCGACGACGCAACCACACACTCTCACACGCACCTGAGCCAAGGGCCACGTACTTAGCCTCAACATTGCTGCGTGCAATGCACCCCTGCTTGCCATTGCGGCAGGACATAGCCGTGTCGCAGATCAGAAAGATTCGGCCCGTGCGACTCTTACCGTTTGGACTGCCGGCTCAGTCACTGTCGGTGTAGCCCACCGCGACGACAGACGGCTGGCGGCGGAACAGGAGACCTCGTCGAGGAGTCAAGAAAACGTAGCGGAGTACTCGGATCGTGGCCTCAAAGTGGAGGTGACACGGCTCTTGAGAAAACTGAGCCAGGAGGTTGACGGCGAACGCGATGTGTGGGCACGTCGTCGTCGCCAGGAACATCAGTGACCCGATGACTTGCAGCTACGTGGTCACGTCAACTGGCTCTCCCACAACGATCGGGTCAAGACTCTGGCTATCACCTGGCCATTAGGTGACATGGGTGAAGATGCGCTGGGCACGAGGGGTAGGTCCTCGGCGAAGCGAGTGGATAGGGTCTGCACATAGGCAGCCTGGTGGATGTCCAGGATGCCCTGGGAGAAATCATGCTCGAGCTCCATGCCCAGGAAGACTCGGGCAGACCAGAGATCCTTCATCTGGTAGGCGGTGTGCAACGGGTCCTTGACACGCTAGACGGCTACCATGTTAGGCATTTCAATGAGGAGATCGTCGACGTAGACCAAGATAGCGGCGAGGGTTTGGTCTCGCAGGCTGAAAAACACTACGGGACCAACGGTACTACGCTGAAGGCCGCTGCGAAAGAGCGTGCTGCTGATCTCCTGGTTCTAGCACCGAGGCGACTGCTTCAGGCCGTAGAGGGCCTTTCACAGCCGCCAGAATCTCCCAACGCTGTTGTCGAAGCCTGGAGGCTGCACCATGTACAGCTCCTCACCCTCTAATGAATCATGGAGGAAGGTACTCACGTCCATCTGATGTAGCTCCCACCCATGCTGGGTAACCAGACTAAAGAGCGCACGGCTCGTGGAGAACCGGCCAATTGGAGCAAAGATCTTGGACCCTAGGGACCTGAGGAAACCCCTTGGCTGTGAGGCGGGCCTTGTACTTGTCCAAGGACCCGTCGGGCTTCCACTTGCACCAAAAGACCCACATGGCACCGATGGCCTTCCAACCTGGAGGAGGTCAACGAGGTCATATACGTGGTGCTGCCGGATAGTAGCGAGCTCGTCATCGCAGGCAACACCCTAGTGTGCGGCCTCAGGAGAGGCGCAAGCCTCGAGTAGAGTGGCTGGGTCCTCCGGGCATGCTATGGAGTGGATTGGGAGAGCGTGTGAATCTCGAGCTCCACGTGGGATGCGTGCGAGTGCAGCCGTGACAGCATGCCGATGCTCGTGATGAAGCGTGACGTAGCCCAGCGCAGAGCCCAGGTGAAGGTCTGCAATGATGCCGGAAGTGGTTAGGCCGAGGGCCTTCGTGCCAGGGTCCCCACTCACGATCGTAGGAGTGGAAGAGACACGTGGAGCGACAGGGGGCCAAGACACCACAAGGCAATGTGCTGCGGTCTGCACGCTCACTGACGGCCTGGGTCGGAGACTGCTGCCTGGGCCACGCGTGTAGCGCGGTAGGGCAGGAGATGGCCCCGAGTCTGACGGGCCGACGTTGGCGGACGGGGCTGCTGGCCTGGAGGGACCAGTGGACGCGACTGGGGCTGCTGGTCCGGAGGAGCCAACGGACGCAATTGGGGCCGCCGGCTCGGAGGAGTCGGCGGGCGCGAGTGGGGCGGCTGGCCCGGAGGGACCAGTGAATGTGACGAGGGCGGATGGCCCGGAGAGACTAGTGGACACAACTGGGGCGGATGGCCGAGAGGGACCAGTGGACATGACTGGGACAGCCGGCCCGGAGGGACGGGTGGACGCGACTGGGACCGCCGGCCCGGAGGGACCGGTGGACGCGACTGGTGCTGCCGGCCCGGATGGACCGATAGACGCGACTGGGACCGCCGGCCCGGAGGGACCGGTGGACGCGATTGGGACCGCCGGCCCGGAGGGGCTAGTGGGCGCAACTGGGACTGCTGGCTTGGAGGGGCCAGCGGGCACGACTGGGGCTGTTGGCTCGGAGGGGCCAGCGGGCATGACTGAGGCTCCTGGCTCGATGGAGGCAGCGGGTGCAACAGGGACTGCTGGCTCAGAGGGAGTAAGTAATGTGCCACTCGGAAGCAGTAGGACGGAGGTTGGACTCACCATCCCCCCACGTGACCGGAGGGACACCGACGAGCCGGAGCGAACGTGATCGTGTGGAAACAGTTCCTCAAAGAAGAGGGCATCGTGGGACTCGACGATGTAGTGCCGGGAGGGATCCTAGAAGCGCCAATCCTTAGACTGACGCGAGACACTAAGAAAGGTGCAAGGACGCACGTGGGGGGCGAGCTTGTCGCCCTGCTACGGGGCAGGCAGCCACACGATGGCTCCGCAACCCCAGACGCGAGCAAGGCGGAGGTCGGCTCGCTGACCGCACCAGTGCTGGTACTGCGTGGACTGGCAGGGAAGGGGTTCGTGAGGAATCCAGTTCCAGACCCATGTCATGTAGGCCATGGCTTCAAAGTAGAAGCCATCGGAGAGACCAGATTCAACACGCATGGTGCGGACAGCATCGGTCATGGTACGGTTCCACCGCTCGGAGATGCCGTTATGGGCGGGCGTGTAGGGCGCGGACATCTCGTGGTGGATACCGCGGGAGGGGAGAAAAGTTCTGGTCTCGCCCATGTACTCACTATCGGGATCGGAGCAAAAGCGGCGAAGGGATCGACCACACTCGTACTCCACAAGGACAAGGCATTCCTGAATGGCACGGGCGACATCGCTTGTTATGGGAGCCGCCGGTCGAGGCGGTTATTACGTCATCATGCTGAGGTCAGATGCATGCTTTGATGCCTCCATTGTATTCTACATGAAAAATCGTGCGAAATCGACCCAAGAACCGGGTCATTTGGTGCAGGGACGAGAAAGATACGGCCGTGCAAAGGTGGGAGGCGCACCTCCAAAAAACAAGAGACGTACCGGTTCGACCCCGAGCACGGCGGAGCGACTTTCTCGCCCACTGCACCCGAAGCGCCCCTAGATGGAAGTTCAGCCAATGAAGCAAGGTTCATTGGGGTGCATGGGCGCTTTGGGATGGCGGCTGGAGCTGCATTCGCAAGCAAGGGCGCTTCGGGCGGCCGTGACCTCCCCTGGCCTTGCTGCCAGCGGCCGTCACGCGTGGAGCACTCAAACGGCCATAACTTAGCCGTTTCTTCATGGATTGAGGCGTTCTTTGGTGCGTTGGAAATCTCGTGGCGCTTATTACATGATGCATGTGTTATTTGCATGAATGCGCCTCGATAGAGGGCTTTGGAGTGCTGAGTAGATTTCGGCAGCCTCATAGGGACTGGTACATAAGGAAGCCTAGGGGTTGATCTAGGCATGCCAATCTTACCTCGAGACTCTGTACATTGCCCTGTACTGATCTATCAAGTCTAGAGGATTCATTCCTTGCCCAACTCTCTTTGTGTTCCAAGCATTGCCTCGCACACATCCATTCGATCCTACAAGTCTTCCGCAGCGCACCTTGGTGCAAACGCTGCCGGGAGAGTGGCACGGCGGGAACCTCGGTCACTAGCAGCGGTCTTGCTGCTAGGAGAGGGTCGTGCGACATCTAAAGGGTTGGCCCACACACCAAGGGGTCGAGGGGTGGGAGGTTTATCCCAAGGGCTCGGCGTGTGACCGTCACGCCGGGCGCCCCTCGGTTCACATTTGGCATCAGAGCGCGTGGACGTTCGCTCGGTTTTGCGCGGATCCAAGAGAGGCAGAAGATCTGCCACAACTGCGTTTGGCCAGAATGTTTTCGTCACAACCGGAACCATGGCGGCAGCGGCTTACGACCATGCCTACCTCATGGAGGAGATCCGGCGTGCTCTTGACGAGTTGCGTCAAGAGAACCAGCAGCTGCGTGCGGAGGTTGAGGCGAGGTACGTCGGCCAAGGGAGCAGTGCGTTGGGGGGTGTTGCATTGGCATCCGCACCTGCCTTTCGGCGGCCCAAGCCGAAGGAGCCGGAGTTCTACACCGGCAAGGGCAGTGTGCGTGAGTGGCTCTTCACGGTGAATTTGTACTTCACGGCATTGGGCGTCCCCGTGGGAGAAGATGCCACAAGACTGGAGTATGCGCCTACGCTACTCTGGGGGATGGCACTGCAGTGGTGGTCGGCGTTGTGCCGGCGGAATGCCGCTGGGTTGCCGGACGGGCTGGGGGCCGGGACACGACTTCAGCCACTGTTGAGTCTACCATTGGGGCGGGAAGTGCAGCTCGGGGCACGGGCGTTGACGGAGAAGCCAGAGACGTGGGAGCAGTTCGAGACGATGCTCCAGGCGCGTTTCGACCTCCTCAACGGCAGCCGGGTCGCACGTGACAAGATCAAGCACGTCAAGCAAGGCGGATCGGTCCAGGACTACACTACACGCTTCATGGCCTTGGCGGCGCAGATTGACGACCTCTCGGACGCGGAGGCGTACGACCGCTACCACAACGGCCTGAAGCCGCACGTCCAACGTGAACTCGCGGTGCTCGGGTTGCGGACCTTTGCGGAGTTGGTCTCGGCGGCGGAGCACATCGATGCGGTAAGCTACAATGCGCGCCGGACCAGCTATGCAACTCAACCACGGGTGGAGCAGCCAGGTCAGGCTGTGCCCATGGAGGTGGATGCAATCCAAGCCGGACAGCGGGGCGCGGGCGGACAGCAAGGACCGAGAGGCAAGTGCTGGGTTTGTGGTGAGGAGGGTCATCGCAAGCGGGATTGCCCCAAGCGCAAGGCACAGCAGGGAAACAGGCAGCAGCAGTGAGGAGGGGACGACCTACTGCTATAAGTCTTTCGTCCGCAAAGGACAGCACCAGCCCTGAAAGGCTTTTGCCAATTAAGGAGCTGCCTCAAGTGCTGTTGCGGAATGAAGGTGAGACCCGACAGTTTCCAGGGATCATCTTGGAGCTGGTTCTTGAGATTTTGGAGGGGAATTTCAAGGGTCGGAGGAAGCTACGCGGGCTGCTAGACGGCGGTGCAAGTCATAACTTCTTCAATGACAGGTTGGCGACGAGGTTGGAGCTCGCACGACAGCCGGGGGCGTCGGCCAAGGCGCGGCAGGTGTCCGGAGTGGTGGAGTGCGGCAGGCCTCTCGTCAAGCACAAGGTCCATATGGGTGAGTTGGGTTGTAACATGGAATTCCACACTTGCCCTATGGATGACTACGATTGTTTGATCGGCCGGGATTGGTTGCACGCCTGGAATCCGGAGGTGGATTGGAGGTGCAACCGGGTGGTTGTGAAGGCGGGCGGGAAAGATATCACTTTGCCTTTGTGGTGGGGTGAGGGGAAGGAGTCGGAAGTGGCAGAAGCGGGGAAGCAGCTGCGCGTCATCAACTTGCAGCAGCTGAAGCGGTGCGAGCGCAAGGGCGGCCAGGTTTACTTGGCATGGGTGCGTCCACAACAAGCAGCACAGCAGCAGATTGCAGCGGTTGAAGCAGCGGAGGGGCAGTCGGTGGAAGGCGCGGGGGCTCCAGAGTTGCCTCCCAGTGTTGGGGAGGTGCTCAAGGAGTTCAGGGACATTTTTCCGGAGGAATTGCCAAAGGGGCTGCCACCGCGGCGCGACATCGACCACAAGATCGAGGCGGTGCCAGGTTCGTCGCCAACAGTGCGGTCTTACAACCGCATGAGCGACGCGGAGCTTGCGGAGCTCAAGAAGCAGTTGGGGGAATTGGTGGACCAGGGCTTCATTCGACCGTCGGTGTCTCCGTACGCGGCACCGGTGCTGTTCGTCAAGAAGAAATCAGGGGAGCTGCGGATGTGCGTGGACTACCGGGCGCTCAACAACATCACGGTGAAGAACCGCTACCCGTTGCCGCGGGCCGAGGAGCTGTTCGACCAGCTACGAGGCGCACGCGTCTTTAGCAAACTGGACCTGAGGTCGGGGTACCACCAAATCCGCATTGCGGAGGAGGATGTGGAAAAAACCGCGTTTCGGACGCGCTATGGACACTTTGAGTATCTCGTGATGCCTTTTGGGCTAACGAATGCTCCTGCTACGTTCATGGCGTTGATGAACCGGGTGTTCCACCCCTACTTGGACCAGTTCGTGGTCGTCTTCCTCGACGACATCCTTGTCTACTCGCGAACGATGGAGGAGCACGAAGAGCACCTGCGGACGGTGATGGAAGTGTTGAGAAAGGAGCGGCTTTTTGCCAAGCACAGCAAGTGTGAATTCGCCAAGCAGGAGGTGGAGTTCCTCGGACACATTGTCAGCAGGAGGGGAATCCGCATGGACCCAAAAAAGGTGGAAGCAGTGCAGGAGTGGCCAGAGCTGGCGTGTGTGCGTGACATCCAGGTTTTTCTGGGTTTTACGAACTACTACCGGAGGTTTATCCGGGGGCACGCGGCAATGGGAGCACCCTTGACAGACTTTCTCAAGAAAGGGCGCCAATGGGAGTGGGGTGCAAAGGAGGGGCAAGCCTTCGGTGCAATGAAGGCTGCCATGTGTCAAGCCCCGGTGTTGGTGCATCCGGACACGAGCAAGGAGTACGTGTTGGCGACGGACGCAAGCGACTATGCGATCGGCGGGGTGCTGATGCAGGACCAAGGGAAGGGGTTGCAGCCCATNCCCATTGCGTACTACTCCAAGAAGCTGAAAGGGGCTGAGCTCAACTACCCGATCCACGAGAAGGAGATGCTCGCGGTGGTCCAGGCCTTCAAGCAATGGAGGTGCTACCTTGAGGCGGGGCGGTGTGTGGTGCACACGGACCACTACGCGCTCAAGTACCTCAAGTCGCAGCCGAACCTGAGTCGTCGTCAGGCACGGTGGATGGAGCTGCTGGAGGGCGGCTTCGACTATGAGATCCAGTACAAACCAGGGAGGATCAACCCAGCAGACCCGCTTTCGCGTCGCCCGGACTTGGGCGTGCATGCGATCACGGTGCTGGTGGGATCTCCAATCATCCGCAGCCTGTTTGCACACGGGTATGCGGAGGACAAGGAATTTTCCGGAAGTACGGTGAAGGGGTGCAAGTGGGACGGCCAGTATTGGCGGCGTGAGAAGGGGAACCAGATTGTGGTTCCGCGGAGTGCGTCATTGCGGCAAGCGCTGTTGGAAGAGGCGCATGACTCGCACTACAGTGGTCATTTTGGCCATAACAAGACCTTCAAGACGCTTGCGCGCCAATACTGGTGGGCGACGATGGGAGCAGATCGTAAGGAGTACGTGAGCAGCTGTGACACGTGCCAAAGAATCAAGTCACGGAGGACACGAGCGCCAGGGGAGCTGCAGCCGCTACCGGTGCCGGAACGTCCGTGGACGGACATCTCACTTGATTTTGTGGGGGGTCTTCCACGGAAGGCAACGGGCAACACCATGGTGCTGGTGGTGGTGGACCGGTTCAGCAAAATGGCGCACATTATTCCATGTGCGGAGAAGGTCACGGCAGCAGAGACGGCTCAACTCCTCTTGCAACACGTCATCAAATTGCACGGGGTGCCGAAGTGCATGATCTCGGACCGCGACCCGCGCTTCACCTCCCGGTTTTGGGAGGAACTCTTCAAGAAGCTAGGCATCCGTGTGGCTCTTTCATCGGCCTACCATCCCCAAACGGATGGCCAAACTGAGCGCACCAATCAGACCATGGAGCAACTACTGCGGGGGATCTTGGAGCCGGATGGCGAGGGATGGGAATGCAAGCTCCCGGTGGCTGAGTTTGCCTACAACTCAGCAGTGCATGCCTCTACAGGGCGGTCCCCCTTTGAGGTAGTGTATGGGGTGCAGCCGGCATGTCCCTCAGACATGGCAACGGGGTCGGACCTACCCGCGGTGCAGCAGTTTACTAGCGACTTCACAGAGGTGTGGCGCGGTGTACGCGAGGCGCTACACAAGGCACAGCAGCAGATGAAGCGGCAAGCGGACAAGCACCAGACAGCCGAGGAGTTCTCGGTGGGACAACAGGTGTTGCTGAGCTCGCGGAACCTGCAGCTGGCGGGGGTGGGCAGCGACAAGCTCAAGCCACGGTGGGTGGGCCCCTTTCCGGTCAAGGAGAAGCGGTCCGCGGTGAGCTACGAGTTGGAGCTGCCGGACCACTATGGGATCCATCCCGTATTCCACGCTTCTCTTCTCAAGGCCTACAAGGAGCCGGATGCGCAGTTCGCGGTGCGGGGACAGGCCCCTCCCCCACCGGTCTTGGTGGAGGGTGAAGAGGAGTATGTGGTGGAGAAGATTCTCGGGCACCGTCGGCGCGGTAACGGGTGGCAATACCTGGTGCAATGGCTCGGCTATGGGCCTGAGCATAACTGCTGGGTCCCCGAAACTGATTTCCACAGGGGCGGTGCTGTCAACACGGTCCTCCGAGCATACCAGGAGCGCACCAGGACGGTGCGCCCTCGGAGGGGGGGGGGTGATGTTATGGGAGCCGCCAGTCGAGGCGGTTATTACGTCATCATGCTGAGGTCAGATGCATGCTTTGATGCCCCCATTGTATTCTACATGAAAAATCGTGCGAAATTGACCCAAGAACCGGGTCATTTGGTGCAGGGACGAGAAAGATACGGCCGTGCAAAGGTGGGAGGCGCACCTCCAAAAAACAGGAGACGTACCGGTTCGACCCCGAGCACGGCGGAGCGACTTTCTCGCCCACTGCAGCCGAAGCGCCCCTGGATGGACATTTAGCCAATGAAGCAAGGTTCATTGGGGTCCATGGGCGCTTCGGGATGGCGGCTGGAGCTGCATTCGCAAGCAAGGGCACTTCGGGCGGCCGTGACCTCCGCTGACGGTGCTGCCAGCGGCCGTCACGCGTGGAGCACTCAAACGGCCATAACTTAGCCGTTTCTTCACGGATTGAGGCGTTCTTTGGTGCGTTGGAAATCTTGTGGCGCGTACTACATGATGCATGTGTCATTTGCATGAATGCGCCTCGATAGAGGGCTTTGGAGTGCTGAGTAGATTTCGGCAGCCTCATAGGGGCTGGTACATAAGGAAGCCTAGGGGTTGATCTAGGCATGCCAATCTTACCCAGAGACTTTGTACATTGCCGTGTACTGATCTATCAATTCTAAAGGATTCATTCCTTGCCCAACTCTCCTTGTGTTCCAAGCATTGCCTCGCACACGTCCATTCGATCCTACAAGTCTTCCGCAGCGCACCTTGGTGCAAACGCCGCCGGGAGAGTCGCACGGCGGGAACCTCGGTCACTAGCAGCGGTCTTGCTGCTAGGAGAGGGTCGTGCGACATCTCAAGGGTTAGCCCACACACCAAGGGGTCGAGGGATGGGAGGTTTATCCCAAGGGCTCGGCGTGTGACCGTCACGCCGGGCGCCTCTCGGTTCACATCACTCATCTGCTAAAGGCAGAAGATCCAGCAGTAGTGTGAGTAGTCGTCGGTGAGGGTGAGGACATAACGGCCATGCTCTCCGATGGACTCGGTAGGGAGAGGACCCATAACATTGGAATGGACAAGGGCGAGAGGGGTGGACGCACGGGAGGAGGACAGAGGGTATGTGGACTGGTGCATCGTGCCCTGAGCGCAATCAACGTTCTCTGTGGGGCACGACAAAGGGAAAGTCTCAGAGTCAAGGCCCTTGGCTGGCTGGGTGCGGAGCATGCTGTCGACGGTAGCAGAGTGGACGTGGCAATGGCGGCGGTGTAGGAGACGGGTGTGCTGTAGAGAGAGCGTGTTTGTGACAAACACATGGCCTATGGCGGCCGACTGGGAGGGGACAGAAGGAGAGGAGGACAGACAAGGCACGTGCCACAGGTTGTATTCGGCAGTGGCGTAAAGAACGACAAGACCGAACAAACGCAACGACACACTGCCAACACCATGCGAGTGCACAACGTCCATGCTCATGTGGTCAAGGGCAGAAACGGACAGGAGGCTGAGCTCAAGAGAGGGGACGAAAAGGACATCGGTCAGGAAGACATCACCGACAAGACCACGGAAGCAAATGATACCAATGCCACGGACAGGTAACACCTGGCCGGAGCCTTTCCGAACACCGGATATATCGACAATAGGACCAAGCATACTGAAAGTCTCACGAGAGGCCGTCATGTGATATGTGGCCGTGGAGTTGATGATCCAGGTCTCGGCCGGGTCCTGGACTTGAGTCGCCAGATCGCTAACGATCACGTGACAGCACGCAAGAGACGCGCACGTGGTGGAAGGGGGAGCAAGCCGAGATTGTCAATCATCAAGCCATGCGCCGTCGTCATGGAGGGCAATAGCGGAGACCACGAGAGATGGCGAGACAGACGAGGAGGCAGGACACGACCGCAGCTCAGTCTCAGTCATGCAGGGCGAGGGGGACAAGTAGGAGGTGACGCAACTCGCACTTCCCTGGGGGGCCGGGCGAAGCAGACCAAGCTGGAGCACAATGAACTGCTCCAACTGTGGCTCATGCGTGGATGGCCCGGCACTGTAGACTGAGTGCGGAGTGACGGCGCCGGAGCTCGGATAGAACAAAGACTGTACCGGTGAAGGGAACGGGGGCACCGATGGCTACTGGTGATGCTACTACAGAGCTGACGCCGGCGGGACCGGTGCGGTAGTCGGAGGAGTGGAGCTGTTGGACGAGGTCAGGGCGTAAGGGCCAACAATAGCGATGACAGCAGAGGCGAGATGACGCTCCCGCTGGCGACGCATGATGGCGATGACGCATGCCACGTGTACCACCCATGCCCGGGCTAGCCATAGTTGTGGCAGACTGAGCCACCACCATTGGATCCAGTCGACTGTTGCTGCTGCTGTTGACCCTTGCCCTTCTTGGCATTTCTTCTTTTTCGGCAATGAAGAGCTGGTGGAGGTATCTGCTGCAGGGGAAGCAACGTCCACGGAGGCAACAGCAGGGGAGGCTGGAGCCTCTTTGCACTGAAGGCGGGACTCAAAGCCAGCTTCCTCAATCCTGAGGAAGAGCTCGTATGCCCAGGGCATGAGGGTGCCCTGGGCCGCCATGGTGGAGAGGACGTCCTGGGAGTAGTGCACAAAGATGTCCGCGTACGCGCCAGTGGCATCGCGCTTGATGGTGAGGAGCGCGGCCAAAGGGGGTGGAGCAGAGGTACCGTGGCGACGAAGGATGTCTTCAACCTGCTGCCAGTGGGCGTTGACTGTCTCAGTCTCCCCCATGTGGAGGAAGTTGAACTCCCGCAATAGATGACTGGTCTCAGCCTCTCTGGACAGGCGATGGGGGTGAGTGAGGATGTGCCACGCGGCTGCAGGGTCTGCGACGTTGCTAGTGGTGAAGTCGCCAAGAAAGGGCTCTAGGGCCAGGCGGGAAGCCGGAGGAGCGACAGGATCAAGGGCGCAGACGCCGCGACCACTGTCATACAACTGGTCGGCATGGGTGGAGTCGTGCGGAAGAGTCTCGTTGTCGACTGTGTGTCTGCCCGCACATGTACACTACACCTGTGAGTCATGGGGAAGTGTTGGTTTTTACGCATCTCTCATTATGCTCTGTTGTGTCCTCTTGGCTTGTGTACATCGGCGTGCAGATGACAGACGATGAGACTCGACGCTGCTGGAGTGTCGTGAGGTGGAGCCAACGCACGTTGAGGCCTACTCGTAGTTTGCTGGAGCCTCCACCCTCTGACGACATGCTCAGCTCCATCAGCAGGCCTCCTCGGTGGTTGGGCCGCCGGCGGTCACTGCCACCGCATATGTTGTGTGCATGCACCCAGTGCAGTTTCTTACTGTGCCATTGCATCTGTAGCATCATGCTCTGCCTAGGGTCCACGTCTCTTGCTACGTGGCACTGTTTGGCATCATGGACTGTCGTAGGCACTGCCTAGGTCCGGGCAGCCATAACTCTTTGCTTCTATTTTTCTAGCTGATTCTGACAGCATGACTGCTTTCGTAGTGCCAGTTTTTTGGTATGGTCCAGTTTTTAGGCAAAACGGACGAAGCCCGGGTTTTGGTGCCCCCTCTCTTTGTTTTTTTTTTTCTTTTGCTGTTGTCACTGCTGACGTCAGCAGTGACATCAGCAGTGACATCAGAGGCTGACGTGAGCAGTGGCTGTGGTTAGGGCTGCTGTTGTAGAGCTGTAGCAGCTGCTATTGTTCATGCTACTGCTGTTGTTGCTGTCGCTACCGCTGCTTGCCGTTGCTGCTGCTGTTACTGCTACTGCTGCTATAGCTGCCGTTACAGTTACTACTGTTGCTGCTGCTGCGGCTACTGTGGCAGCAGCAACTGTTGCTGCTACTACTGCTGTTGCTACTGCTGTTGCTCATGTTGCTACTGCTACTGCTGCTGTTATGGCTGCTGTGGCAGCAGAAACTGCTGCTGTTGCTGATGCTGTTACAGCAGCTGCTGTTGTTGCTGTTGCTACGACTGCTGTGGCTGTTGCGGCAGCTATGGCAGCTGCTGCTGGGGTAGGGGTGTTTTGTTTTTCCTTTTATTTTTTTATTTTCGTCTGGCACAGCGAGCCTTGCTGCTCGCTGTGGGCAGCGGGCTGTGAGGAGCGAGCTCGCTGCTTGCTGCCAGCAGCTCGCTGCTCGCAACGAGCAGCGGGCTTGCTTCTTACAACCCGCTGCTCGTGGTGAGCTACGGGCTGTGAGGAGCAATAGTTGCTGTTGGTTGCTGCCGGCTGCTACTCGCTGCTGCTACTGCTGGTGCTTGTTGCTGCTTGCCGCTGCAGCTGTTGTAGCTTGCTACTGCTTGTGCTCACTGCTGCTGCCGCTGCTGCTTGCTGCCGCTGCTACTACTGTTGCGAGCTGCTGCTACTAGCTGTCGTTACTCCTTGTTGCTGCACGTTACTGCTGTTGCTTGCTATTGCGGGGTGTTGCTGTTGCTACGAGCTAGTGCGACTTGCTGCTGCTGCCAGTTGTTGCTGCTGCTGCTGCTGCAAAGTTCTACGAGCTGCTGCTACTGCCGGCTGCTATTGCTGCGTGCAGCTGCTGCGGGCTACTGCACCCACTGCTCGCTGTAGTTGCCTACCGCTGCTGCTACTACAGGCTGCTGCTAATGGTTGCTGGTGCCAGTCACTACACTTGGGTGACGTTTCTAAGTGCGTCGTGCTCGCAGGTGTCGGACGTGGCCTGCCGCTCAACTCCTCGCGTCACGCGTGGGGATCAGTACTGCCAAAAAAAATCCGGCAGGATTTCCCCTGGCTCAGTGGCCATGGGAAAAAATCTGACGCCGCCACTAGGCGGGTCAATGCTGCCAGAAAAAATCCGGCAGCGTTTCTCCTGCCCTGGCACGTATGGAGGTCCACCGGCGTTGTCCGGCACCTTTACTCCAGTCTTCTGCTGCTGCTGCTATGCTCTGGCTGTGAAACCAAAATGGAAAACTAGGCAGCAGGTTGGGGCTACAGCGTTGTTGATGCAGCGTGTGGGCTTCCACACTCGTTGCTTAAGTCTGCTGCCCCCTCAGTCAACTGCTCTAGAGACTAAGTCTGGAAGCTCTGGGTTTGTTATTTGGAAATGCACGCGCCAGTGTTAACGCCAGAAAGCAGCTGAAAACTGAAATTGACAGATTAGGAATGAAGAATGAGCAACAATGGGAGACCCCTCCAAGTTCTAGCTCCCCCCCACTAGTGTAGAATTTGTTACTCAGCTAACCAGCCAATCAGAAAACAGTCCTAGACCTATTTTCTGACAGGCAGGGTTTTCTCGGTGAGCCCTGCCAGACGCCTGACAGCCCAAAACCTGAGCGTCGTCTGTTTTGCCTGAAAGCTGGACCATACCATAATACCGACGCTGCGAATGCAGTCGTGTGGTCAGAATCAGCTAGAAAAACATTAGCAAACCCAGGCAGTGCCTATGACGGTCCATGATGCCAAACAGTGGCACGCAGCAAGAGACATGGTCCCTGGGTAGAGCATGATGCTGCAGACGCAATGGCACAGTGAGAAACAGCGTTTGGTGCATGCACACAGCTTCTACAGTGGCATTGACCGCTGGCGGTCCGACCGCCGAGGAGGCCTGCCAATGGAGCTCAGCACGTCGCCGAAGGGAAGAGGCTCCAGCAAACTGCGAGTAGGCCTCAGCGTGCGTCGGCTCCACCGGACGACACTCTAGCAGCGTCGAGTCTCTTTGTCAGTCATGTGCACGCCGATGTACACGAGCCAGGAGGACACAAAAGAGCACAATAAGAGATGCGTATAAACTAACACGTGAGTGCGTGGGTGCGTGTGTGCGGGCGTGCATGGGTGTGTGTGTGTGCGTGCGTGCGTGCGTGCGTGCGTGCGTGTGTGTGTGTGTGTGTGTGTGTGGTGTTGTGATTTGTGATGTTGCTGTCGACCTATACAGTTTACTATGACCACTCGGCTGTGTCCATACTCGTGTACATCCCTGATGCGAACCCTGGTGGGAATAGTGCGTCATTTGGTGGTGGACTAGCAGCGTGGAGCTGATTGACGACCGTTCTAGAGCTCTAGACGCTACCCGGGACCTCCTCCAATTTCTTCTGCAGCACGGATGAGTTTATCGGTGGACTGGCCGTGGGTCTGATTTGCATGTTTTTGCATTATGTGACAACCCTTTGATATTGGATGCATGCATGTGACCAGTCGTAGCGTCCGGCTTGTGATCTTGCACATCTAGATTCAAACGACGTAGTGTTTTGACATGTCTGCGCAGAGTTATGGCCAAAACAGTGGTTTTCGACCGGTTCTAGGACAGATATTACACTGTTGCGTGCTACACCCGCCGTGCGCTGCGGCAGGTACTTATGCCATGGACTTGTCATTTGTCATCCCTCTTTGCAAATGCTATTGAATCATTCTGACACTTTGCCTTGTGTCTCCTAGCCAGACCCTCGCCTTTGTGTGCACGACTTGTAACTGTCGTCCACGTTTGACCAGGCACTGACACCTAGTTGGCGGCTGTGACACTAGGAAGCTTCCACGCAAATTCTCATGGTACCAGAGCGGTGAGACAGTTCTCACCGAGCTGCGAAGCAGAGAAGAAGCAAAGCAGAAGTAGTGAGAGTCCCCACTGCAACACATCCACAGGGAGCTATCGACGACAGCAGACTACTGTTGACGTCGCTCACCATCATCACGTAAGACTATATTAGCAGCAGCCGCTAGCGGCAGCAGGTGACAGCTGCAGTAGGTTGCAGTCGCTCGCAGCTACCGACATCGGCACATGGAGCAGCAGCAGCATTGAGCAGCAGCAGCAGCATTGCAGCAGAGTAGTAGCACAGCAGCAGCGGTAGTAGTAACAGCGGCAGCTGCGCGCGGCGGCAGTAGCACAATAGCAGCGCGCGGGGGCTACAGCACAGCAGCAGCATAGCAGCAGCGGCAACAGAAACGATGGTAGTAGCACAGTAGTAGTGAAGTTGTAGGGACAGCAGCAGCGATGGCAGCAGTAGCGGCGGCAGCAGCGCGCTACAACCCCACCGCGCAGCAAGAGCAGGAACAGCGTGCAGCTACTGCCATAGCTGCGCATGCAGCCTCGCGGCTGCTGCTGCAGTCGACGACGCAGCAACAGTAGTAGCTCAACGGAAGCTGTTGCGCCGCTTTCGTGCAGCTTCCGCGCAGCTGCTATGGAGCGGTCGCTTGCTCTTGCAGCAACTACGAGGTTTGACACACACAAAAGAAAAGAAAAAGAAAAAAAAGGAGGGGAGCTGACATCAGCATTTTCCCTTGCTGACGTCATCAGAACATGCTGGCATCAGCAACTTTCCGCTGATGTCAGCACTTTCCTTTGTGAAATTGTTGGTCAGAGAGGCAAAAGTTGCCATGGTTTTAACTCCCCAAGAAATGCTGATGCTTCTGTACTTCAACCACATTGACATCTTGGCCCATAATGAGCGGCGACATGGCTCCATCCGGCGATAAGGGAAAAAGGATACGAGATCCCTCTTCTTCCTCCTCAGGGGTCACGTTCGCAGGCTATTGAGGACCTGCGAAGCCAGCAAGACGAGATGCGTCGTCTGCAACAGGAGCAGACTAACGCCATCCGTACACTCACCGAGCTTCTTTGGGGTCATTCCACGACCCCACGACAGACTTCTGATGGAGCGGCCGGTATTGCACCCTTTACACTGCAGTCAGCTCCAACACCGGAGACAGGAGCTAGAGCCAACCCGCCACCTCTTGATCCTAAGGAGGAGGATCCACATATGCCAAACATGGAGGGCGACTCCCCAGAGTGCGAGATTCGTGTGCTTTAGGAGCGTCTCCGCTAGCTTCACACGAGAGCTCTCGGCCCCCACAGACATCGCGCTTTCCCGAGACTCGATCATCGCCTGACCTCCACCCCAGCACCTTTCCTCTTCCTAGTGTCGTTCCCATCCCTCGTCCTTCCCAACTTATGGTTGCTCTCCTCACGGAGCGGCAACCCAAGGACTTCGAGACACCGCCCCCACGGTATGTCAGCAAGGACGGTTTTGACTGTTGGGAGATCCTCTTCGAGGTTTGGGCCACTTCAGAGGGCATGTGGCCCTACTACCACAGTCTATATCAGACTACGGACCGAGCATAGGTGCTGACAGCGGCTAGGGAAATGCGCGAACTTCTCTACGCCATGCTGCGTGAGAACGTCATCGACTTCCGCTCGTTCCTCGGCGAGGTGGGTACGGGCACCGGCGCTGATCCACACGGGGGCCGGGACCTGGCTATATCCCTGCTTGCTATAGAGACGCACGCCACCCGCGCCGTGCACATTCGTGCCTTTCACTCCCTTCATCAAGAGCCTGCCAAGCCTACAGCAGACTACTGGCGATGCGCCATGCGCATCTACACGCGCCTTGGGCCCTTTGGAGGTACACTGTTGTGGGCGCTCCGCACGATCATGCTCGGAGTTCACCTTGAGCACACAGACATCTTCACGAGGTACAGTGACGACGTGCTTGAGCCTTTTTCGGCATCACTACAGCTTCTTCCCTGGGCGTACCAGCTCTTCCTCTAGGTGACTTCTGCCCGTGAGGCAGCCGTGGCTCATTAGGAGACCCCCCTTGCTGCAGCAGTCATCACATCACCACCGATGCCCCTCCTGCAGACTCCTTCCCCATCCTCTGCCACATCCCCCTCTTCCTCTTCCACCCCAATTACACAGAATCAGACACAGGATAGGGGAAGAAGGGGCGACGGATGCGCGGCTCGGGCCAACAGCAGTCATAGCAGCAGCCATCATCGGGTAGTAGCAGTGGACGCTCTCTTTACTGCTACAACTGTGGAGGTGCTCATCGCTACACCGAGTGCCACAAGCCGCTCGACTGGCCACGGATTACTCACGGGCTCTAGTCTGCGGACGCACTATGGTCTACGTCAAGCAGCACATCCTCCGGGCGAGCGGCAACATCTACCGCAGCAGTTCCCCCTCCACCACCGGCAACCAGCGGCAACCTAGACCCACGTAACCGCACCATCGCCGAGCTTCGACACCTTTTGGCGCTTTGCTTTGAGGGAGGTGCGAATGTGTTGTCACAGCCGGGTAGTTCATAGATTGTCTGTC
The DNA here is from genome assembly GCA_023375785.1 of Penium margaritaceum. NCBI lineage: Eukaryota > Viridiplantae > Streptophyta > Zygnematophyceae > Desmidiales > Peniaceae > Penium > Penium margaritaceum. The sequence continues at coordinate 12,708 of SZWC01008977.1, read as the reverse complement.
CGTCTATTCTTATGGCTCGGGATGACACGTGTGGGGGGGCACAGTCGGCATGTGATGACGATGGGCATGACTGTATAGATTGGATTCATGAGTCTCACCTTGTGCCCTTCGTCGTTCCTCCCCACCTACTGCCTAGCGCCCATCCGAGGCCGAGTATTCCATTGCCCGTTGTACAATGGCGTCCTCCAGTTTTGATTCTGATGGCACTTCGATCATCGATTCCGGTGCCACTCATCACATGACCTGTCGTCGTAGTGATTTTGTTGTTCTCGGCCATGTTGCGTCTGTTCGCTCCGTCCGCAAAGGCTCTGGTCAGTCCTTGCCAGTCCAGGGTGTTGGGGTCGTGTGTTTCGATGGTTCGTCTGCCCCCCCGTATCTTTTCGAGGTGCTGTTTGTGCCTAACCTTGAGCTCAGTTTGCTTTCTGTACATGCTTGCACACTGATGGGACTCTCTATGGAGCACACTATAGAGTCCGTGAATGTGACTGCTATTGACACTCGTAGCATTGTTCTTCGCGCCTCTGTTGTGGATGACCTGTATCGTGTCTCTCGAACTTCTGCTCCTTGCTCCCCCTCCCCTTCAGCTCGTGTTTTTGTCACTAGTGTTCTGTATCATGAGCACCATTGATTGCTTCATTACCGTCTGTGATATATAGGATCCGGCACTGTGTTGAAGCTCATTTGGACACAGCCCGTCCTCGCTCTTGACGCGGATTCCTTAGAGAAGCCGCCAAAGACCAATTGTCTCTTCTTCGCTTAGGGTAAGATGCATCGATGCACCTACCCCACCTCCCATTCTCGTGCAGTTCGCCCTCTCGAGTTAGTCTATTCAGACCCTCTTGGTCCTCTTCCTGACGAGTCTCTGTCCGATCGAGGTCGATACGTCCTGACCCTGATTGATGACTTCACCTGGATGCGATGGGTCTACAGCCTCCACAAGAAGAGTGACGCCGCTCTCGCGGTTCGCCTCTGGCTAGCGATGGCTGAGCGTCAGTCCCGCCACACGGTGCACACCTTCCGCTCGGATCACGGCGGCGAGTTTCTTGGCGGGATGGACAGCTTCTTCGCTGAGCACGGGATTTTTCACCAGGTTTCCGCTCCTCCTACTCCTCAGTAGAATGGTGTTTCTAAGCGCTGGAACCGCACCATGGAGGATGCGGTTCGCGCTATGCGGTCTGCGTGTGGTCTCCTAGAGTCCTTCGCTTTTGAAGGCTTCACCTACATGACTTGGGTCTGGAACCGCCTTCCGCACGATCCCCTTCCAGACCACATCACATTGTATGAGATCTAGTTCAGCCACCGTGCTGACCGACGCCTCGCTCGTGTCTGGGGATCCTTGGCTTCTGTGTGGTATATCGAGGACTAGCAGGGGTCCAAGGTCTCACCGCGGGGTCGCTTGTGTGCCTTCGTAGGCATCTCCCCGTGGTCAAAGGCCTGGCGCTTTCGAGACCCTGCTTGTCATCACATTGTTGAGTCACGCGACACGCTCTTCTTTGAGTCCCTCACCTACCGTGATCTGACATCGATTACATCGCTGTCCTTCATTGACATTCCTACATGAGAGGTTTCTCGACAGATGGGGGAGTCTACGCCTGCAAGCACCTCTCGCCTGGCTGATGTGTGTGTTCGAGATCCCTCTACTTTCCGGTCTCCAGCTCTTGAGGATTCAGTGATCATCGCTATCGGCCCAGAGTCCCCTCCAGCAATACCAGCTTCTACCCCTCTTCCCTCACACCCCACAGCTACCCATGATCTTATGCATGTGCGTACTCCTGTGACCGTACCTGTGTCTGCCAGCACTCCTACCTCTGTGCGTGGCCCCGCCTCACCTGCTCCTACTGTCACAACGAGTCCCATGTCTCCCACACCCACATCTCCTCGCACGGCATCAGCCCTCCCCAGCTGCGATTGTGCCTGTTCCTAAGCCTGAGGTACGCCCCTCGAGCCCAGGTTACTCTCGTGAGCCTGGTGGTTGTCTTCGACCATTGGACCCCGGAGCTCAGTGAGTGTCTGGTCCCACACCCAAGTGCTCCATTCACAGCATTGCGAGTGGTGATCCCGGCACAAAGGCCCTAGGCCTGAGTGTCCGCACTGAGCACAGAGAGGTACACCCAGTGTGCCCCGTAGGACACGACCTCGTCACTCGCGAGTTTCATATCACTTGTGATGTTGCAGCCAACCTTGTGGTCGTCAGACCTAGCACTAAGACGTGCGCTCTTGCCAGGCAGAGCTCTCCCTCTATGGTGCCTGACCTGGGCACACTGAGGGAAGCTCTCTCATCATAGGATGCTGATGCTTGGAGTGGTGCCTGCGAGGATGAGCTTCATGCCATCCGAGAGCACGGAATTCATGAGCTAGTCGACCTTCCACTTTGGAGGAAGGCTATTCAGGTCAAGTGGGTATTTCACAAAAAAGTGAAGCCGGATGGCTCACTGGAACGCCACAAAGCTCGCTTGGTCTTCAAGGTGTACTCTCAGATTGAGGGCATCGATTACATTGACACCTTTGCCCCTGTCAACCGCATGACCTCAGGTCAAGCTCTGTTTAATGTAGTGGCTCAGCATGATTGGGAACTGTACCAGATGGATGTGAACAATGCGTTCCTCCATGGCTCTTTGAATGAGGAGATTTACGTGGCTCAGCTACCTGTCTTTGAGGATGGTGACAAGGTGTGGTGCTTGTACAAGTCCTTGTACTGCCTGGAGCAGTCTCCTCAGTGTTGGAACCAGGAGATCATTGGCACCCTGACTCGTGCGGGATATGTACAGAGCAAGGCAGATCCCTCTCTCTTCATCTGACGGACGCCTGAGCGGTTCACCGCCATCCTAGTGTATTTCGACGACCTTTTGATCTCGTCTCGTTCACTAAAGGCCATGAAGGAGGCTAAGGCTGTCCTCCAAACTGCCTATAGGATGAAGGACCTTGGTCCTGCAACGGTGTTTCTTGGCATGGAGATCGTGCGAGATCACAGACGTCGTACTCTGCTACTGCATCAGGCCCGATACACGCATGTTGTGGGGGAGCACTTCAGTACCTCCTCGGCGCAGTGCCCACAGCTTCCACACCTCCAACGCCTGACGGGCAGGATGCCCTAAAGGTGGAAGATCCCACACAACTAGCGGAGACAGTGGATGTGACCTTGTACCTCCGTCTCATCGGATCACTGATGTACCTGGCAACTACCACGCGTCTTGACATCACCTTTGCCATCAACCTCCTTGCCCATTTTTCAAAAGTTCCACGTGATATAGCTCTTCATGCGGGTGTGCGAGTGGTGCGGTAGGTGGTCTCCACACCGTACCTCGGACTCTGCTTTTGCCGGCAGTGTTCGGTGGTCCTTGATGGCTACACTGACAGCGATTGGGCTTGGAGCCCAAATGGACGTAGTGGCACTGGTAATGTGTTCCTACTTAGTGGCACCGTTGTGTCTTCGCGCAGTGGGAAGCAGGGCTGCATTACACGTAGCTCATCGGAGGCAGTGTATGTTGCTGCGGGTGCAGGAGCTGCTGAGGCTTGTTCCTTGAGCTAGGTCAGTCAGTACCTACCATTGTGCTTCGTTGTGACAACCAGAATACTCTTGCCACTGCAGAGAAATTTGGTGTCTTTCATGCTCGCACGAAGCACATTACAATTGTGCATCACTTTGTGCATGATCTGGTGGAGTGACACGTGATCTCCATCATTTGGGTTGTAACTGACATGCAGCGTGCTGACTTCTTGACCAAGGCACTAGCATGCGGAAAGTTCTTTGTGGCCATTCGTTCTGTTGGGCTTCGCCCCTTGCCTGAGGGTGGTTGAGTGTGGGATGTGTCTATGTCCGTGTCACATTTATTGATGCACTCGTTGGTGTTCTCGTCTCAGTATTGCACGTGTATGGACATGCGTACCATCGGGACATGCAGGAGTGTTGTCATTTGTGACGTTCCTATCGACCTATACAGTTTACTATGACCACTCGGCCGTGTCCATACTCGTGTAGATCCCTGATACGAACCCTAGTGGTACCTGTGCGTCATCTGGTGGCGGACTATCAGCTTGGAGCTGACCGAAGACCATTCCAGAGCTCTAAACGCTACCCGGGACCTCCTGCAGCTTTCTGCAACACGTAGGAGTTTATCGGTGGACTGGTCGTGGGCCCGATTTGCTTTTTTCTGCATTGTGTGTCCACCATTTGATACTGGATGCATGCATGTGACCAGTCGTAGTGTCCGGCGTGTGATCTTGCATGTCTAGATTCAGACGGCATAACGTTTTGACATGTCTGCGTAGAGTTACAACCAAAACAGTGGTTTTGGGCCGGTTTTATGACAGATCTTGCACTGCCGCGTGCGACACCCGCCGTGCGCCGCGGCAGGTACTTATGTCATGGACCTGTCATTTTTCATTCCTCTCTACAACTGCTATTCAAGAACTCTGACACTTTGCCTTGTGTCTCCTAGCCTGACCCTTGCCTTTGTGTGCACGGCTTGTGACTGTCGTCCCCGTCTGACCAGGCACTGATGCCTAGTCAGCGGCTTTGTCGCTAGGAAGCTTCCACGCATCTTCTCATGTGTGTGTGTGTGTGTGTGTGTGTGTGTGCG
>SZWC01008976.1:96890-111799 GCA_023375785.1 Penium margaritaceum | reverse complement strand
CCGCAACCAGTTCGCACCACTCCGCAACTAGTTCTTACCATTTTGCAACCCGTTTTCACCACTCCGCAACCAGTTTGCACCACTTCGCAACCAGTTTGCACCACTCAGCAACCAGTTCTCACCACTCCACAACCAGTTTGCACCACTCAGCAACCAGTTTGCACAACCCCGCAACCACTTCGCACCACTCGGCAACCAGTTCGCACCAGTCGCAGCCAGTTTGCACCACTCTGCAACCAGTTCGCATCACTCCTCAACCAGTTCGCACCAGTCCGCAACCAGGTCGCACCACTCCGCAACCAGATCGCACTACTCAGCAACCAGTTCGTACCACTCCTCAGCCAGTTCGCACCACTCTGCATTCCTATCGCACCACTCCGCAACCACTTCGCACCACTCCTCAACCAGTTTGCACAACTCCGCAACCAGTTCGCACCACTCCGCAACCAGTTCGCACCACTCCGCAACCAGTTTGCACAACTTCGCAACCAGTTTGCACCACTCTACAACTAGTTCGCACCACTCCACAACCAGTTCGCACGACTCCGCAAACAGTTTGCACGACTCCGCATCCAGTTGGCACAATGCCGCAACCAGGTTGCACCACTCCGTAACCAGTTTGCACCACTCTGGATCCAGTTCGCACCACTCCGCAACCAGTTTGCACCACTCTGAAACCAGTTCGAACCACTCCACAACGTGTTCGCACCACTCCGCAACCAGTTCGCACTAATCCACAACCAGTCCGCACCACTTTGCAACCAGTTCGCACCACTCCACAACAAGTTCGCACCACTCCGCAACGTGTTCACACCATTCTAGAACCAGTTCGCACCACTCCACAACCAGTTGCACCACTCAGCAACCCGTTCGCACCAATCCGCAACTAGTTCCCACCACTCTGCAACCAGTTCGCACCACTCCGCGACAAGTTCGCACCACTCCGCATCGAGTTCCCACCACTCTGGAACAAGTTCGCACCACTCCGCATCCGGTTCCCAACACTCCGAAAGCAGTTCGCACCTTTTCGCAAGGAGTTGGCACCACTCCGCAACCAGTTCGCACCAATCCGTAACCATTTCGCACCACTCGCAACCAGTTCGCGCCAATCCGCAACCAGTTTGCACCACTCCGCAACCAGGTCGCACCACTCCTCAACCAGTTCGCACCACTCCGCAACCCGTTCGCACCACTCCGCAACCAGTTTTCACCACTCTGCAACGAGTTTGCACCACTCCGCAAGCAGTTCGTGCTATTCCGCAACCAGTTTGTACCACTCTGCAACCCGTTCCCACCGCTCCGCAACACGTTCGCACCACTCCGCAACCCGTTCGCACCACTCCGCAACTAGTTCGCACCACTTCGCAACCAGTTTGCACCACTCTGCACCCAGTTCGGACCACTCGGCAACCAGTTCACACCACTCTGCAACCATTTCACACCACTCCGCAACCAGTTCGCACCATTCTGCAACCAGTTCGCACCGCTCCGAACCCATTTCGCACCACTCCTCAACCTGTTCCCATCACCCCGCAACCAGTTTCAGCACTTTGCAACCAGTTTGCACAACTCCGCAACAAGTTCGCATCTGCAAACAGTTTGCATTACTCCGCATCTAGTTCCCACCACTCCGCAACCAGTTCGCACCACTCCACAAGCACTTGGTACCACTATGCAATCATTTCGCACCGCTCCTGAACCAGTTGGCACCACACAAAACCTGTTCGCACCACTCCGAAACCAGTTCGCACTACTACGCAACCAGTTTGCACCACTACACAACCAGTTCGCACCACTCTGTAACCAGTTTGCTCCAGCCCGAAATCAGTTCGCTCCACTCCGCAATCAGTTCGCACCACTCCGAAACCAGTTCGCACAACTCCGCGACCAGTTCGCAATACTCCGCGCCCAGTTCGCACCACTCCGCAACCAGTTCGCACCACTCCACAACCAGTTCGCACCACTCCGCAACCAGTTCCCACCACTTCGCAATTTGTTCCCACCATGCCACAACCAGTTTGCACCACTCCGCAACCAGTTCGCACCACTCCGCAGCCCGTGTGCACCACGCCGCAAACAGTTTGCACCACTCCGCAACAAGTACGCAACACTCCGCAACCAGTTCGCACCACTTCGCAACCAGTTTGCACCACTCCACAACCAGATCACACCACTCGGCAACCAGTTCGCACCACTCCGCAAACAGTTCGCACCACTCCACAACCAGTTGGAACCACTCCGCAACCAGTTCACACCCCTCCGCACCCAGTTCACACCACTCCGCAACCAGTTTGTAATACTCCGCAACCAGATTGCACCAATCGGCAACCAGTTCCCACCAGACCGCAACCAGTTTGCACCATTCGGCAACCAGTTCGCACCACTCCTCAACCAGTTTGCACCACTCTGAAATCAGTTCGCACCACTTGGCAACCGGTTTGCACCACTTTACATCCTGTTCGCACCACTCCACAACCAGTCTGCACAAGTCCGAAACCAGTTCGCACAACTCACTCCTTAACCAGTAAGCTCCACACCGCAACCAGTTCGCACCACTGCGCAACCAGTTCGCACCACTCCGCAACAAGTTCGCACCACTCCGCATCCTGTTCGCACAACTCTGCAACCAGTTCGCACCACTGGGTAACCAGTTCGCACCACTCGGCAACCAGTTCACACCCCTCGGCAACCAGTTCGCACCAGTACCCAACCAGTTTGCACCAATCCGCAACCAATTCACACCACTCTGCAACCAGTTCGCACCACTCCGCAACCAGTTCGCACCACTCCACAACCATTTCGCACCACTCCGCAACCAGTTGGCACCACTCCGCAACCAGTTCGCACTACTCTGCAACCAGTTCGCACCACTCCGCAACCAGTTCACTCCACTCCGCAACCATTTCGCACTACTCCGCCACCAGTTCGCACCACTCCGCAACATGTTCGCACCACTCCTCAACCAGTTCGCACAGCTTCGCAACCAGTTCGCACCACTCGGCAACCAGTTCGCACCTCCTTAAAACCAGTCGCACCACTCCACAACCAGTTCGCACCACTCCACAACCAGTTCGCACCACTCCGCAACCAGTAAGCTTCACTTCGCAATCAGCTTGCACCACTCAGCAACCCGTTTGCACCACTCCGGAACCAGATCTCATCACTCCGCAACCAGTTCGCCCACTGTGTTACCAGTTCGCACCACTCCGCAACCAGTTCGCACCACTCCAAAACCAGTTCGCGTGACTCCCAAACCAGTTTGCAACACTCCGCAACCAGTTTGCACCACTCTGCAACCAGTTTGCACCACTCCGCAACCAGTTTGCACAACTCCGCAACCTGTTCCCACAACTCCGTAACCTGTTGGCACAATGCCGCAACCACTTTGCACCACTCCGCAACCAGTTTGCACCACTCCGCAACCAGTTGGCACCACTCCGCAACCAGTTTGCACCACTCCAAGACCAGTTCAAAAAACTCCACAATGTGTACGCACCACTCCGCAACCTGTTCACACTAATCGACAACCAGTGCGCACCACTTCGAAACCAGTTCACACCACTCCACAACCAGTTCGCACAATTCTGCAACGGGTTCACACCAGTCCACAACCAGTTCACACCACTCCACAACCAGTTGCACCACTCAGCAACCCGTTCGCACCACCCCTCAACTAGTTCGCACCACTCCACAACCAGTTCGCACCACTTCGCGACAAGTTCGCACCACTCCACAACCTGTTCCCACCACTCCGGAACAAATTCGCACCACTCGGCATCCAGTTCGCAACACTCCGCAACCAGTTCGCACCACTCCGCAACCAGTTGGCACCACTCCGCAACCAGTTTGCACCACTCCGTAACCAGTTCGCACCACTCGCAACCAGTTCCCACTATTCCGCAACCAGTTCACAGCACTCCCCAACCAGTTCGCACCACACACAACCAGTTTGAACCACTCTGCAACCAGTTGGAACAACTTTGCAACCAGTTCGCACCACACCGAAACCAGTTCGAACCATTCAGTAACCAATTCGCACCACTCCGCAAACATTTCGCACCATTTTGCGGCCAGTTCACACTCCTCCGCAACTAGTTCGCAGCATTCCGCAACCAGTTCACACCACCATGCAACCAGTTTGCACCACTCCGAAACCAGTTCGCACCACTTCGCAACCTGTTCGCACCACTCCGCAACCAGTTCGGTACACTCCGAAACCAGTTTGCACCTCTTCCTAACCAGTTCCCACCACTACATGACCAGTTTGCACCACTCCGCAACCAGCTCGCACCACTCCGGAACCAGTTTGCACCACTCCGCAACCAGATCACACCGCTCAGCAACCCGTTCGCACCACTTTGCAAATAGTTCGCACCACTCCGCAACCACTTCGCACCACTCTGCAACCAGTTTGCACCACTCCGCAACCAGTTCGCACCACTCCGCAACCAGATCGCACCACTCAGCAACCCGTTCCCACCACTCCGCAACTGGTTTGCACCACTTCGCATCCTGTTCGCACCACTCCGCAACCAGTTTGCACCACTCCGCAACCAGATCGCACCACTCAGCAACTCGTTTGCACCACTCTGCAACTAGTTTGCACCACTCCGCAACCAGTTCGCACCACTCCGCAACCAGTTGGAACCACTTTGCATCCAGTTCGCACCACTCCGCAACAAGTTTGCACCACTCCGCGACCAGTTCGCAAAACTCCACGACCAGTTCGCACCACTTCGCTACAAGGTCGCATCACTCCCCAACCAGTTGGCACCATCCCGCAACAAGTTTGCACCAGTCCGCAACCAGTTCGCACCACTCCGCAACAAGTTTGTACCACTCCGCATCCAGTTGGCACCATTCCGCAACCAGTTTGCACCACTCAACAACCAGTTCGTACCAATCTGCAACCAGTTCGCACCACTCCTCATCCAGTTCGCATCACTCCGCAACCAGATCTCACCACTCCGCAACCAGTTCGTAACACTCCGCAGCCAGTTTGCAGCCCTCCGCAACCAGTTTGCACCACTCCGCAACCAGTTCGCACCATTCCTCAACCAGTTCGCACCACTCCGCATCCAGTTCGCACCAATCCGCAACCAGTTTGCAACACTCTGTAATCAGTTTGCACCACTCTGCAACCAGTTCGCACCACTCCGCAACCAGTTCGCACCACTCTGCAACCAGTTCGCACCACTCCACAACCAGTTAACATCACTCCAGAACCAGTTCGCACCACTCCGCAACCAGTTTGCACCACTCCGCAACCAGTTCGAACCACTCCATGACCAGTTCACACCACTCCTCAACCAGTTCACACCACTCCGCAGCAAGTTCGGACCACTCCGCAACCAGTTGGCACCACTCTGCAACCAGTTCGCACCAATCAGCAACCAGTTGGCACCACTCCGCAACCAGTTGGCACCACTCAGCAACGATTTCGCACCAGTCCACAACCAGTTCGAAACCCTCCGCAATCCATTCGCACCACTCTGCAACCAGTTTGCACCACTCCGTAACCAGTTCGAACCACTCCTCAACCTGTTCGCACCACTCCGCAACCCGTTCGCACCACTCCGCCACCAGTTTGCACCACTCCGCAACCAGTTTGCACCACTCCGCAACGAGTTCCAACCACTCCGCAACCAGTTCGCACCACTCTGCAACCATTTCGCCGCATTCCGCATTCAGTTTGCACCACTCCGCAAGCAGTTTGCCCAACTCCGCAACCAGTTCGCACCACTCCGCAACCAGTTTGCATCACTCCGCATCCAGTTTGCACCACTCCGCAACCAGTTCACACTCTTCGGCAACCAGTTCGTACCACTCCACAACCAGTTCGTACCACTCCACAACCAGTTCGCGCCATTCCGCAACCAGTTTGCACCACTCCGTAACTAGTTCACACCACTCCGCAACCAGTTTGCACCACTCCGCAACCAGATCGCACCACTCAAAACCAGTTCGCACCACTCCGCAACCAGTTCGCAGGACTCCGCAACCAGTTGGCACCACTCCGCAACCAGTTCACACCGCTCCGCAACCAGTGCGCACCACTCTGCAACCAGTTTGCACCACTCCGCACCCTGTTCACACCACTCCACAACCAGTTGGCACCACTCCGTAACCAGTTCGGACCACTCGGCAACGAGTTCGCACCACTCCGCAACCAGTTCGCGCCATTCCGCAACCAATTTGCACCACTCCGCAACCAGTTCGCACCGCTCCGCAACAAGTTCTCACCACTCTGCAACCCGTTAGCACCACTCCGCAACCAGTTCGCACCACTCCGCGACCTGTTTGCACAACTCCGCACCCAGTTCGCACCACTCCGCAACCAGCTCGCACCACTCCGCAACCAGTTTGCACCACTCCGCAACCTGTCCGAACCACTCCGCAACCAGTTCACACTGTTCTGCACCCAGTTCGCAGCACTCTTCAACCTGTTCGCACCACCCCGCAACAAGTTTGCAGCACTTAGCAACCAGTTTGCACAACTCCGCAACCAGTTCGCACCACTCCGCAACCAGTTTGCATCACTCTGCACCCAGTTCGCACCATTCCGCAACCAGTTCGCACCACTCCCCATCCAGTTCGCACCACTACGCAACCAGTTCGCACCACTCCTCAACCACTTCGCAGCACTCCAAAACCAGTTCGCACCACTCCGAAACCAGTTCACACCACTACACAACCAGTTCGCACCACTCTGTAACCGGTCTGTTTAAGGCTGGAACCAGTTCGCACCACTCAATCCGCAACTTGTTCGCTCCACTTCGCAATCTGTTCGCACCACTCCGAAAGCAGTTCGCACCACTCCGCGACCAGTTTGCACAACTCTGCAACCAGTTCGCACCACTCCTCAACCAGTTCGCACCACTCCGCAACCAGTTGGCACAACTCCGCAACCAGTTCCCACCACTTCGCAATTTGTTCCCACCACGCCGCAACCAGTTTGCACCACTCTGCAAGCGGTTCGTACCACTCCGCAACCCGTTCTCCCCATTCTGCAAAACGTTTGCACCACTCCGCAACCAGTAGGCAACACTCCAATACCAGTTCGCACCACCTCGCAACCAGTTCGCACCACTCCACAACCAGCTAGCACCACTCCGCAACCAGTTAGCACCACTCAGCAACCAGTTCTCACCACTCCACAAGCTTTTGGAACCACTCTGCAACCAGTTCACACCCCTCCGCAACCAGTTCGCACCACTCCGCAACCATTTCGCACCACTCCGCAACCAGTTTGCAGCACTCCAAAACCAGTTTGGACAACTCTGCAGCCAATTCACACCACTCCGCAACCAGGTTGCATCACTCTGCAACCAGTTTGCACCACTCCGCAACCAGTTCCCACCACACAGCAACCAGTTGGCACCACTCCGCAACCAGTTCGCACCACTCCTCAACCAGTTCGTACCACGCTGAAACCAGTTCGCATCACTTCACAACCAGTTGCACCACTCAGCAACCCGTTCGCACCACTCCGCAACCAGTTTGCACCACTCCACAACCAGTTCTCACGACTCCGCAACCAGTTTGCCAAACTCCGCAACCTGGTCCCACAACTCCGCAACCAGTTGGCACAATGCCGCAACCAGTTTGCACCACTCCGCAACCAGTTTTCACCACTCCGCAACCAGTTCGCACCACTCCGCAACCAGTTTGAACCAGTCCGAAACCAGTTTGCACCACTCGACAACGTGTTCGCACCACTCCGCAGCTAGTTCGCACCAATCCACAACCAGTTCGCACCACTTCACAACCAGTTCGCACCACTCCACAACCAGTTCGCACCACTCCGCAACCAGTTCACACCACTCCACAACCAGTTCGCTCCACTCCACAACCAGTTGCACCACTCAGCAACCCGTTCAAACCACTCCGCAACTAGTTCGCACCAATTCGCAACCAGTTTACACCACTCTGCGACCAGTTCGCACCTCTCCGCAACCAATTCCTACCGCTATGCAACAAGTTCGCACCACTCCGCATCCAGTCCGCAACACTCCCCAACCAGTTCGCACCACTCGGCAACCCGTTGGCACCACTTCGCAACCAGTCGCACCACTCCGTAACCAGTTCGCACCACTCGCAACCAGTTCGCACCACTCGGCAACCAGTTTGCACCCGGACCCAACCAGTTCGCACCACTCTGCAACCAGTTCGCACCACTCCGCAACCAGTTCGCACCACTCCGCAACCAGTTCGCACCACTCTGCAACAAGTTCGCACCACTCCGCATCCAGTCCGCAACACTCCCCAACCAGTTCGCACCACTCGGCAACCCGTTGGCACCACTTCGCAACCAGTCGCACCACTCCGTAACCAGTTCGCACCACTCGCAACCAGTTCGCACCACTCGGCAACCAGTTTGCACCCGGACCCAACCAGTTCGCACCACTCTGCAACCAGTTCACACCGCTCCCCAACCAGTTCTCACCACTCCACAACCAGTTCGCACCAGTGCGCAACAAAATGGCACCACTCCGTGACCAGTTTGCACCACTCCGCAACCTGTTTGCATCACTCCGCAACCGGTTCGCACCGCTCCATACCGAGTGCGCACCACTCCGCAACCTGTTCGCACCACTCCGCACCCAGTTCGCACCACTCCACAACTAGTTGGCACCACGCCGCAACCAGTTCGCACCACTCCGCAACACGTTTGCACCACTCCGCAACCTGTTCGCACCACTCCGCACCCAGTTCGCACCACTCCACAACTAGTTGGCACCACGCCGCAACCAGTTCGCACCACTCCGCAACACGTTTGCACCACTCCGCAACCAGATGGTGCCATTCCGCAACCAGTTTGCACCACTCCGCAACAAGTTCGCACTGCTCCGCAACATGTTCGCACTACTCCACAACCCATTCGCACCACTCTGCAACCGGTTCGCACCACTCCGCAACCAGTTTGCACCACTCTGCAGCCAGTTCGCACCACTCCGCAACCAGATCACACCACTCCGCAAGCAGTTCACACCGCTCCGCACCCAGTTCGCACCACTCCTCAACCTGTTACCATTATTCGCAACCAGTTTGCAGCACTCCACAACCAGTTTGCACAACTCCGCAACCAGTTCGCACCACTCCACAACCAGTTTGCATCACTCAGAATCCAGTTCGCACCATTCCGCAACCAGTTCGCACCACTCTGCAACCAGTTCGCACCACTACGCAACCAGTTCGCACCACTCCTCAACCAGTTGGCAGCACTGCAAAACCAGTGCGCATCACTCCGAAACCAGTTCCCACCACTACGCAACCAGTTCGCACCACTCTGTAACCAGTCTGTTCCAGCCCGACACCAGTTCGCACCACTCACTCCACAACCAGTTCGCTCCACTATGCAATCAGTTCGCACCACACCGAAATCAGTTCGCACCACTCCGCGACCAGTTCGCACCACTCCGCAACCAGTTCACAAACTCCACAACCAGTTCGCACCACTCCACAACCAGTTGCTCCACTCAGAAACCCGTTCGCACCACTCCGCAACTAGTTCGCACCATTTCGCAACCAGTTCGCACCGCTCTGCGACCAGTTCGCACCACTCCACAACCAGTTCCCACCACTATGCAAAACGTTCGCACCACTCCGCAACCAGTAGGCAACACTCCGCAACCAGTTCGCACCACTCCGCAACCAGTTCGCACCACTCCGCAACCAGCTCGCACCACTCCAAAACCAGTTCCCACCACTTCGCAATCTGTTCCCACCACGCCGCGACCAGGTCGCACCACTCCGTAACCCTCTCGCCCCACTTCGCAAACAGTTTGCACTAGTCTGCAACCAGTAGGCAACACTCCGCAACCAGTTCGCACCATTTCGCGACCAGTTCGCTCCACTCCACAACCAACTAGCACCACTCCGCAACCAGTTCGCACCACTCCGCGACCAGTTCTCACTATTCCGCAACCAGTTTGCAGCACTCCGCAAGCAGTTTGCACAACTCTGCAACCAGTTCGCACCACTGCGCAACCAGTTTGCATCACTCCGCAACCACTTTGCACCACTCCGCAACCAGTTTGCATCACACCGTAACCACTTTGCACCACTCCGCAACCAGTTCCCACCACACAGCAACCAGTTGGTACCACTCGGCAACCAGTTCGCACCACTCCTCAACCAGTTCGCACCACTCCAAAACCAGTTTGCACCACTTCACAACCAATTGCACCACTCAGCAACCCGTCGCACCACTCCGCAACTAGTTTGCTCCACTTCGCAACCAGTTCGCACCACTCCGCAACCAGTTTGCACCACTCCCCAACCAGTTCGCACCACTCCAAAACAACTTCGCACTACTCCGCATCCAGTTTGCACCTCTAAGCAACCAGTTCGCACCACTCCGCAACCAGTTCGCATCACTCCGCAACTAATTCTCACCACTCTGTAACCAGTTTGCAGCACTCTGCAACCAGTTCGCAGATCTCCGCAACCAGTTCGCACCAGTACCCAAACAGTACCCAACCAGTTCGCACCAGTCCGCAACCAACCCACACCACTCCACAACCAGTTTGCACCACTCCGCAACGAGTTCCTACCACTCCACAACCATTTTGCACCACTCCGCAACCAGTTGGCACCACTCCGCAACCAGTTCGCACCACTTTGCAACCAGATCGCACTACTCCGCAACCAGTTCGCACCACTTTGCAACCATTTCGCAGCACTCTGCAACCATTTTGCACCACTCCGCAACCAGTTGGCACCACTCCGCAACCAGTTCGCACAACTCCGCAACCAGTTCTCACCACTCTGCAACCAGTTCGCACCTATTTGCAACCAGTTCGAACCACTCCGCAACCAGTTCGGATCACTCCGTCACCTGTTCGCACCACTCCGCAACTAGTTCGCACCACTCCGCAACCAGTTTGCACCATTGTGAAACCAGTTGGCACCACTCCGCAAGCAGTTCGCACCACTCCAAAAGCTGTTCGCACCACTCCGCAACTAGTTCGCACCACTCCGCAACCAGTTCGCACAACTCCGCAACCAGTTCTCACCACTCTGCAACCAGTTCGCACCTATTTGCAACCAGTTCGAACCACTCCGCAACCAGTTCGGATCACTCCGTCACCTGTTCGCACCACTCCGCAACTAGTTCGCACCACTCCGCAACCAGTTTGCACCACTCCGCAACCAGTTCGCACCACTCCGCAACCAGTTCGCACCACTCCACAACCAGTTCGCACGACTCCGCAACCAGTTTGCACGACTCCGCAACCATTTCGCACCACTCTGCAACCAGTTCGCAACACCTGACAACCAGTTCGCACGACTCCGCAACCAGTTTGCACGACTCTGCAACCTGTTCCCACGACTCCGCAACCTGTTCCCACAACTCCGCAACCAGTTGGCACAATGCCGCAACCAGTTTGCATCACTCCGCAACCAGTTTGCACCACTCCGCAACAAGTTCGCACCTCTCCGCAACCAGTTTGTTCCAGTCCGAAACCAGTTCGCACCACTCCACAACGTGTTGGCACCACTCCGCAACCAGTTCAAACTAATCCACAACCAGTTCACACCAATTCGCAACCAGTTCGCACCACTCCACAACCAGTTCGCACCACTCCGCAACCTGTTCACACCACTCCACAACCAGTTCACACCACTCCAAAACCAGTTGCACCACTCAGCAACCCGTTCGCACCACTCCGCAACTAGTTCGCACAATTTCGCAACCCATTCGCACCACTCCGCGACCAGTTCGCACCAGTCCACAAGCAGTTCCTACCACTATGCAACAAGTTCGCACCACTCCGCATTCAGTTCACAACACTCCGCAACCAGGTCGCATCACTTTGCAACCAGTTGGCACCACTCCGCAACCAGTTTGCACCACTCCGTAACAAAATGGCACCACTCCGTGACCAGTTTGCACCAGTTCTCAACCAGTTCGCACCGCTGCACAACCAGTTCGCACCACTCTGCAACCAGTTGGCACAACTCTGCAACCAGTTTGCACCACTCCGCAACCAGTTCAAACCACTCCGTAACCAATTCGCACCACTGCGCAACCATTTGGCACCACTCTGCAGCCAGTTCACACCACTCTGCAACCAGTTTGCACCACTCTGCAACCAGTTCGCACCACTCCGCAACAAGTTTGCACCACTCCGCGACCAGATCGCATCACTCCGCGACCAGTTCCCACCACTTTGCAACCAGTTCGCACCACTCCCCATTCCATTCGCACCACTGTGCAACCAGTTCGCACCACTCCGCAACCGGTTCGCACCACTCTGCAACCGGTTTGCACCACTCCGCAACCAGTTCCCACCACTCCGCAACCAGTTCGCACCACTCTGCATCCAGTTTGCACCACTGCGCAACCAGTTCGAACCACTCCGCAACACGTTTCCACCACTTGCAACTAGTTGTGCTCTCCAGGCGGACTAAACCCATCGACATCCGCTACCACTACACACGCAACTTGGTCGCCAAGAACATGGTGGATCTGGAGTACATCAGGACAAAGCAGATGCTTGTGGACTTCCTCACAAAGCCGCTTGATGGTGACCAGCACAAGGTTGGGGCACAGGGCATCGGTCTGGTAAGCGCTGCAGACGAGGGCTGAAGAGGCGGCCTGACACATGGAGGCCGACATCGCAGGGCTTCGGGCCACTGCAAGAGTCTAGTTGCAGATGGACATAGGTGCAAGGGAGAGTTTTTTATTTCTGGTATGCCCCTTGTCCAGTCAGCGGCAGATTTAGGCGGGCATGCACTGCTTTACGGAGCAAGTCCCCCGCAGGACGAACCGGGTATGCACTGTGCTTGTAGCGCAAGTCCCCCAGGTCCGCTCATTGGATTAAATGAGAAAGCGGATTAATTCCAGGATCGCGGGTTCAAGTCCCGCCTAGGGCGCTAGGTCGCGCGCCTAAAGGGGGCCAAGCTGCGCGAGCACCTAGGGGCCTAAACTGCTCACGCACCACCCTAGAGATCGCGCTAGGACGCCTCGGCCTCAAGCCAAGGCACCCAAGCTCGCCACTGCTATATGTACTACTCATTTGCTCATTCTGAGTATCCACTTCTTACCCTTGAGACTTGTGCTGAAAACTAAGGCATAAGTTGGCCAACCAAGGGCAGATACAAAAGACTTGGGACAAGCTCAAAGGGGAAACCAAGAGGCCACGAAAGGGACAAGCTTTGTGAGCTGAACAGTGTGGAAACATGATCCTGAGGGGGATATCTTCTCATAGCTTAAATGCTATGAGCGGTCGGCGGATGTCACTGTACTTCATTTTCTAGACCGTTTGCCTCACGCGGGTTGACAGTTCGCACCACTCCACAACCAGTTCGCACCATTCTGCAACAAGTTCGCACGAGTCCGCATCCAGTTCGCACCACTCCGCAACCAGATGGCACCACTCTGCAACAAGTTCAACCACTTGCAACCAGTTTGCACCACTTTGCAACCACTTTACACCACTGCATAACCAGTTCGAACCACTTCGCAACCAGTTCGCACCACTCCGCAACCAGTTTGCATCATTCCGCAACCAGTTTGCACCACTCCGCAACCAAGTGGCACCACTCCGCAACCAGTTAGCACCACTCCTTAACCAGTTCGCACCACTCCGCAACCAGTTCGCACCACTCCGCAACCAGTTTGCATCATTCCGCAACCAGTTTGCACCACTCCGCAACCAAGTGGCACCACTCCGCAACCAGTTAGCACCACTCCTTAACCAGTTCGCACCACTCCGCAACCAGTTCCCACCACTCCGCAACTAGTTCGCACCACTCCGCAACCTGTTCGTACCACTCGGCAACCAGTTCGCACCACTCCGCAACCAGTTCGAACCACTCCGCAACCAGTTCACACCAGTCCGCGACCAGCTGGCACCGCTTTGCAACCAGTTCGTACCATTCCGCAACCAGTTCACACCACCCCGCAACCAGTTTGCACCACTATGCAACCAGTTCGAACCACTCCGTAACCAATTCGCACCACCCCGCAACCATTTCGCACCATTCCACAGCCAATTCACACCACTCCGCAACCAGTTCACACCACTCAGCAACCAGTTCGCACCACTCCGCAACACGTTTGCACCACTCAGCAACCAGTTTGCAGCACTCCGCGACCAGTTCGCACCACTTTGCAAGCAGTTCACACCACTCCCCAACCAGTTCCNGGAGAAGATATCACCCTCAGGATCACGGTTCCACACTGAGCAGTTCCTAGGCAATCACTTGCTAGCAACTGTGTCCACTTAACACTTGGTCACTTTCGCGCGAGGTGCTAGTCAAAGACTAACTCCTGGGGCTTAGACCAACCAGTGTCTTCTTTATACTATTCCTTAGTTGGACAACTCTGTGAGGAGCATCTAAGGCCAGATTGTGTAACTAGAATGAGGAATGAGCCTGGTACATATAGTCCTAGGCCTGGCTTCTAAGGTGTGTGGGTAGTGACACTTTTGGGGTGGTCACTCCACGCCACCTCACCAGTCCTCCAATTGGTGCATCCACTGACCGCCAAGTGGCGCACTCTCCTCATGCATGGAGAAATGTCTAAGAAACTTCCCATGTGCTAGAAGGTCAAAAAAAAACTTCTGCGAACATCAAGGCTCGATCGCAGGACCTGTTGTCCCTGAGTCCAACATGCTATCCGTTGCGCTACACTTCTGGTGTCTCGCTTGGACTTGCACCACCAACAAGGTTTGGGGGACTTACTCCAAGGGAGCAGTGCATGCCCAACCTATCCGTCAACCCATAGCAGTGGCCATGGGGCATAGAAGAACAACAATCTCTCCCTTGCACCGTAGGCCACCTGCTCTGGTAGTTTTCTTCGGCATGAACCTGTAGCTCTAGGTTGTGTTTGTGCATGTCAGTTTTTTTTTTTTTTGGTCTTTAGTTCTCATCTCTTGCATCCACCATGCCGACTCCTC